>JAADVQ010000366.1:0-15625 GCA_023335835.1 Elongisporangium senticosum
AGGAGAGCAAGCCAAAGGAGTCCAAAGAAGAAGCGCTGGAGGCCGCCGCGTCTTCTCCTGCAGCTCACAAGAAGATGCGCGTGGAGTCTCAAGAGCACGAAGAGCAACCAGAGCGAGGCGAGTATGTGAAGAAGGTAGCTTTAGTTGCTACTGTGGCTCCAGGCCCAAGCAAAGAGGACAAAATCGCGGCTGCCAAAGCCCGGTTCCTGGCCCGAAAGGCCGAGCGGCAATAGAGATACGACTAACGCGATGAGAAGCAATGGACGACGCTGTGTTTCTGGTGGTGGCTGCTTACATCAGCTAGCTGTGTGTGTTGTTTCTGAAGCGTGCTGCATCCGGTGGAGAGCGAGCGAACGCCACGAGTGGGGGTGATGATGGTGGGTTGATACTAATAAATACTACTACTGGAGGAGGGCGGAAGGCTGGACGGACGGGCGGAGCTCAGTGCACCGACTGGTACTGCTGATGGAGTCCGATCAAGGACGTCGCGGCGAGGATCTCCAGCTCCTGGAACGACGTCAGCGACGAGCCCGCGTTCATGGCCGAGGCCTGCTCCGCGAGCGCGAGCCGCAGCTCGTGGCTCAGCTGCGAGGCCACGTGGGTCATGGACGCCGCGTTGGCGGCCACCTTGAGGTGGTTCTCGTTGGCCTTGGCCCGCTTGCGCGTGGCAGCCATGAGCTTCTTGCGCTTGGGCAGCTCCTCGGCCGTCATGCTGGCGTGGTCGCTCGGGCTGCCGTAGCACGACGGCGGCTGGATCTCGGCCCACACGCGCTTGAGCGGCGAGCCGGCGACCGAGAGCGGTGCGTTCGACTCCTCCGAGCGCGCCGGGGACGACGGCGGCGTGGCGTTCTGCGACACCAGGTACTGCAGATTGGGCGGCACGTCGAGCTTGTTGCCGCGCGGGCCACCGCGGCCCGTGGAGAGGAAGTTCTTGACCTCGACGCCCGACTGCCGCAGCACGGGCTGCCAGAGCCGCTTGCGCGCGTTCGTGAACCAGTTCGAGAGCTGCTTGACCTCGATGCCGGCCTCCGAGGCCAGCTCCTCCTTCTCCTCTTCGCTCGGGTACGGGTGCGCAAAGTGCTCGGGCGAGAACATCCAGGCCTTGAGCACGTTCTTGGCCTCCGGGTTAAGCGTGCCGCGGCGCGTTCCCTTCTTCCGCCGCTTGTGCCCGCCGCCGGGCGCGCTGCCGCCGGCGTTGTCGTCCGAGTCCGCGCCGTCCAGATCCGTGTCCATGCTGTTGGCGGAGGCCGCGAGCGTGCGGTGCTTGTCGGTCGGCGAGCTGTCGGGGCAGAACGGCAGCACGCCTGGGAAGAAGTGCGGTGTCTCGCACTGCTGCATGGACAGCTGCAGGCCCGATCCGTTGGCCGCGAGATCATTGGAGTTCATGCCGATAAGATCGCTGCCGCCCTCGTAGCTCCTGGCAAACGAAGGCAGACGCAGATCCGTGGCGCGGCGGTGGCCGATCGCGTACTGCAGACCGGGGAGCTTGGACATGGACGGCGAGGTCACGGGCGCCGCGCCCGTGCTGCCCGTCATGACCGGGGACGCCAGCGCCATATCCGAGATCGAGGAAGCGCACGACGCTTCGGGGGAGGTCATCGCGCTCGGGAACGACGGCGGCGGCATGGAGGCGGCTGCGCCACTCAGGTCCGCCATGGGGGAATGCGTCGAGACGTAGAGAGCGAGAAAACCAGACGACAAACGCACGCGAGTGTCGCTGTCGTGCGTGGGTTGAGGGGCGACGGAAGAATCCAGAGTCGCGCTCCAATGGACGATGGCTGCTCTAGAAGCAGAGCGGGGCGGGGCAGGGCGGTGGGGGGTGAGAGAAGGCGAGTTCTCTTGCAGGTCCTTGGCCGTCAAGGAGCTCTCGGGCTTGTTGCGCGTTTGATTTGCGAGCTTTGGTGGCTGGCGATGGGACGCGACGTCAGCTTTGCAGCGACAGGGCGACCGACTGGTTCTAATTGGCCAGAAAGGTGGAGAAAGAAGGAAATCCTGGTTTGATGCGAATCAACTGGCACGGAAGGAGGAAAGCCCAGTCACTGGCTTCTCGGTTCTCTGAACCGACCGAAGATGATGGCAGAAGCTTCTTCTCGCTTGAGGCGCGTGATGCAAATCGAAGACTAGCGGCAAAGGGGTTTGAAGCGCGAGAGGCCCTTCAGTTGAAAGCAGCAGAGCTGGAAGAGCACCAAGAGCTGGAGAGAGAGCGCAAGGAAACGAAGGAAAGACCAGGAAGAGGGGGGACTTGGATGGAGAGGCGTCCGTCCGTTCGCTGGTGCCGCATGAAGAGGCCCCTTGAGCTTCATGCTGCCGCCTCTTCGTGACCGGCGACGTCATTGCTTTCCTGAAACGGATCGCGCACATGAAAACTTTCGGTTAGCTTACGTCCACCCACTGGCGCATAAGATCCCACACTCGCACCATCTATACAGAAAAACCAGGTGACCGTATCTTTGTGAGTGCAATTTTAAAGTAAATGCGTTAATTTACATGCAATCTTTCCATCCGTGCGATAAGAAAGTTCGCCCTAGCCCAGGCGCATCTGAATCCTTTTGATAACCATCAAGATCGCAACTCAAATGAATAACGGACGGTTGAAGGATCCCTCTCGCGTTGCTGTTAGCAGCTCTGGATGATGGCAAGGAACAAGAGGAGGAAGGCGGGAGGGCGGGGGGTTTCGCTCCCTCCCACGTTGAAAGCCATGCCGCCAATGGTCGCACGAGGCGATGCGATGGATTTTTATTTACTTGCCTTTCAAGCAGTATGCGACGCTTTGCGACAAGCGCCGCTTTGCGCTACGAGACAAAGACTGAGAAAACCATCATGCAGGTCTCCCCCATCATCTTGGTTTCCTCTTCCAGCCGCCGCGACTGCTTGCCGCTGTCCTGCGCCCCACGTTCGTTCCAAGACTGTTAGTCCATGGCCACGTCCTTGTCCAACTGGTGCGTGCCCAGCCACTTGGCCACGCCGTCGCTGTCCAGAAGAATGGACTCCACATTGGCGCCGTCCTTGGCTGGCTGCGCCATGAGCGACAGATATTTCTTGGCCATGAACACGGCCATATCGACGGAGAGATTCAGATGCGAGTCCACCAGAAACTGCGTGATCCAGGGAGGCAGCTTGGTGCGCTTGTCCAGTCGGTTGTAGCGCGAATCCGCGAACAGGATGAGTCCGTAGTCTGTCTTGCTGCGCAACACACGCCCAGCGCACTGCGCTGCCTGACGCAGCGCGTCAAAGGTCAGAAAGTCGCCCTCGCGGATCTGGTGCGTGTAGCGCAAGTACTCGAGTCGCGCGCGCAGCGTGTGCGACAGCGTGTACTGGAACGGGATGCCAAAGAGTACAACGCAGCGGCCGTAATGGCGGTCGAAATCGATGCCCTCGGCCACTTTACCGCGCGCCACCGAGAGAAAGATCGCGCCATGGCCGCAGTCACAGGCCTTCTTGTAGTTGTCCAGCGCCAGCGTCGTCTCCACAATGTCCTTGGTCTCAATAAATAACAGCTTGCTCTGCATCACACGCTTCAGCACGCCCAGCGAATCCCACTGGCCGATGATCTTCTCCATGTACAGATAGGACGGAAAGAAGCAGACCATGCCGTCCGGCGTGCAGGCCGCCAGCTCCAGCAGCAGCGTGCCGTAGTTCCGCACCACGGACAGATCGTCGCGCAGATCGAACTTGGTGCTCACAGGCATCTGGTCACTCCCGCGTGTGATCACCATGGGGCAAATGCACGACCGGTACACGGACATGGGCAGCGACTCTCGCACCACGGGGTTGAAATTCAGCAGGCGAGGGTACAGATCGATGGGCGACAGCGTGCCGGAAGTGATGATCACGGTCGAGAACCGCTCAAACACCGGCCGGATGGCCAACGAGGCATCCAGACACGCGAGCTTGAGCACCGGGTCATGCGCGCCGGACGTTCCGTCGAACGGTTCGATGATGAGCATGAACCCCTCAGCGTAGGTGGCCACGAGCGTGGCAAAGTCCGCCACGGCCGTGAGCGAGTTGTACTCTTCCAGGTTCGTGATCTCGAGCGTCCGGATGAGCGAGTTGAGCCGCGTGTAGCAGAACTTCATGGGCTTGATCTCCATGGAGATGGCCTGGTTCAGATGGTACAGGAACGCCTGCGGGGTCTCGGCTTCCACTTGGCGCACACGGATCCGCGTGCGCAGGTACTCGATCAGGCGCCGCATGAACGCAATGAAGTGCTCAGCGCGACGGATGTTGCCCGGAATGGCTTCCTCCAGCACGTCATCCGGCAGCACGGGGTTGGCCAGCAGCGTGTCGTTGGTCGTATCAATGCGCGCGCCTGTAGCTGGGTTACTGTAGTCCGGTGCCACGACCGAGTGGCTGGAGCGAAGGCCCTCGACCAGGCGTTGATACTCGGCATCCAGTCGTGCCTTGTCGGCCTGCTTCATGCGGTTCACTTGCGTGGAGATGGACGTGAGGTTCCGCGACGCGCGGTCCAGCGACCGTCGATCCAGTTCCACACTCAGCGCTTCGATGCAGACGTTGTCAATGTTGTGGGCTTCGTCGAAGACCACGATGCACTCCTTCTCGAAGGCGCGCGAGACCATGGCGCTGACCTTGGGGTCCAGCATGTACTGGTAGTTGTACACCACGACGTCGGCGAACGTGACCACGTAGCGGGTGAGGAAATAGGGACACCACCCCTTCTGTGCGCCCAGGGCCTTGAGATCTTCGACCGAGTAGATGCCCGGCTCCAGCATGGTCGCGTCGCTCTTGCGCGCGTCGTAGTTCTCGTAGAACGAGCAGAGTTCCACATCAGCCGTGGTATTGTTCTCGCTCTGCGCAGCGTCGCCATTCGGCTGCGGCTGCTTGCCGCCGCGAGCGCGCACCCAGGAGGCCGTCATCTTGCGGCATTGCGCGTCCACGGCCTCACCGTCGGCATGCGCCATCACGCGCGGATGCACGCACATATTGCGACGCGAACTGAGACAGACCGCCGTGAGATTGGCGCCCGGCGCGTCCTTGCCCAGGTACTTCGTGCGGTACTCCATCAGCCGCTTGAGCTCCTCCACGCACTTGGCCATCTCGGGCACCGTGCGCGTGCAGTACACGAGCTTGCCGGCAGTCGGGTGCGCGTGCTTGTACGCGATCACGAGTGAGAGAAGCGACACGGTCTTGCCCGTGCCTGTGGGCATCTCCAGCATGCAGTGTCCATTGGCGTCCAACGCGCGCTTGAGCTCGCGCATGTACTGCAGCTGCTCCGCGTACATACGGTCGTACGGGAACAGCACCTCGAGCCCATCGATGTCCACGCGCATGATCTCTATCTAACAAACCGTCGGTGGTGGCCGCTGACGTACCGTAGCTGTTCAAACTAAGTACGCATTGTTGTGAAATTAGGATAGTAGGATGGAGTTACCTACTAATTTAGTGTGGCATTCTGGTGTGTCGATGGAATTTGTCTGCTCTTTCTGTCAGTGTGATGCTCAGGAGCTCCTCGTCGTGGGGAAATGACACAGTGCACGGCAGATCGCGGCCGGCAGAGCAGTCTGGTGGACGCGTCGCTGCAAGCAGCCGAAGTGCATCAAGCGATGGAGGCGCAGCAGGGACCGGATGCTACTACTGACCTGGACGCGGCTGCGCGTGTGAAGAAGCATTCCGGTCCGCGGAAGCGAAGGCCGAAGAAGAAAAACGCGCCGAGTGATGAACCTGCTAAGGCGGAGGAGAGTCTGCCTGCGTCTCCAGCTCCGCTGGTCGTGGAGGCTTCGTCCAAGGTGCTGAGTGAGCTGATGGGCCGCTCAACCGCGTCTACTGCAGCGATGAACGAGGCGAATAGCGGGGAGCCGCTGGCAACGGACCGCGCGTATTGGACCCAGTGGGTCATCGAGGCCGCTGAAAAGGAGCGCGCTCGCCGGCTGAACGTGCTTCGACAGTTGCAGGAAGAAGAGGAGAGGGAGATCCTGCAGCGCCGATCCTGGGCCATCGCGATGATCGAGAAAGAGCAGCAGGAGCGCATGCGTGAGCTGTTTCTGGACAACATGAAGAATACGCAATGGTTCCAGAGCACGATATCCCGCTTCGCGAACGACTACGAGGTCGTGTGCCCCAATAGCTGGTTCGGATGCACCTTCAGCTGTATGCTCAATGACCTCGAGTCTCACGTAGAGTCGTGCCGCTATCGCCAGGTGCCCGATACGCTCGAGCATGCGCGCGAAGACGCGCTGTTTGTGGACTTCTACGACTACGACGTGGTCTGTCCGAACGCCGTGATGGGATGCAAGGAGATCTGCTCGAGGGAGAATCTGGCTGAGCATCTAGCGCACTGCCCCGCACGAGGCATCTCGCGCGAAAAGGAGATGGAAGACCGCTTGGAAGACCGCCGCAACGTGCTGCTGGCGACCGAGCAGGAACGAGTGCGTCGAATGGACGAACAGCGAGAGGATGAAGCAGGTGGCGACCGGCGATTCTCGTTTGGCCATTTGCAGCGGTTGTATGAAGAGCAGACCACGATGCTGCAGGCTGTGCTGCATGATGAGATTCTGGAGTTTGCGCGGCTACAGCAGCAGGACGCGCAGCGCCGTGCGCCCTGGATCGAGCAGGCGATCGCCACGGTGAAGCATGCGATCCAACAGCTCTGGGGTGATCTCGCGCTGATCGAAGGCTATGGGTCGTACAGGACCAATCTCTACAGCAATAATAGCGACGTGGATCTCGTGGTCTTTGGTGTGACCGAGCAGTTCAAGCTGAGTTGTCAGCAGTGTGTCCTGGCGTTGGCTGCGCATTTCGCAGCCCATGCACCAGGAGAATTCATGGATATCAGCGCCATTACGCGCGCGTCGGTGCCTCTCGTGAAGGTGCAGGTCGTGATATCGATCCAAGACGATAGCAACAACCTGCAACGCGTGCAGATCCCGTTCGACATCACATTCGACGACCCGTTGGGCTTGAGCCACAACGGCATCGCAAGCGTATCACTCGTTCAGGCGCTGAACGACCATTTTTACGGTCTGCGAGAGCTGACGCTCGTGCTCAAGCATTTCCTGGTCCAGCGTGGGCTGAACGATCCGTACATTGGAGGGTTATCTTCCTATGGACTGTTTCTCATGATCGCTTACATTCTCATCGAGCAGGGCGCGTTCATGCCGACCGAGTTGGATTCCGACGACGAAGAAGCCAAGGCCGCAGCCCCGATTGATCTTCCTGAGAGCTTGCCCAGCGTCCAAGCAGATTCAAACGAGCAGGACGCAGTACTGCAGACGCCTGTCTCCAACGCTCGATGTGAAGCTCAGAAGCAGAAGGGTGCTCGTATCGCCGAGGCGATTGTCAGCCAGGCTCGCACCAGGATGCAGGAACTATCCAGTCAGGATCCTCACGTGCGCACTCAAGAGAAACAGCCGCGAGCAGCGGTGTTACCACCGTTTCTGCGACGACATGAGCAGGACCACGAGATGAAGCCTTTCCTCTTGGGCAAGCGCTTGATGGACTTCTTGCAGTTTTATGGCAACAACTTCCGTCAGCAGGTCGACAAGATCTCGCTCTTCATGCTGGAAGTCGTGGAGTTGCTGGATGCACCGCGAGACGTGGGCTTCACGTCCTCGCCGATCTCGTCGCTAGTGCCTCCTGCGTCTCCAAGCGCTGATCGTCCCTCCTTCGTCTCGCTGTCTCCGCCGCACAGTGTTCATTCGACTACCTCGCTGACTTCCTCACCACCGACGTCGCACGATGGAGCCCTGGTCATTTTGGACCCTCTAGACGAAGAGAACAACGTGGGCAAGACGTGCTACCGTGTGAGTCAAGTCTTCCGCGAGTTTTCTGACTTTCTGAGCTTCCTCACGGCTCTGATCGTGCGAGGCAGCGTCATGACCACAGCCACGTCCACAAAGAAGACGCAGCCACTTAGCAGCGGGGCTGGTTCGACTTCAGATGCGGCGGACATCAATGAAAGCGAAGCATCGAAGGACGGATCCCCTTCATTATCCTCTCCGTCCTGTCGGATTCTGATGTCAGCCTTTGAGATGAAGCGGCGAGAGCCTCGATCAAGTCTGGATCTCTCGTCATGACACGAACGAACAAGTGGAAGAAGACAGTGGGAATGGGAGTGGTGCATTGACCTCGAAAGGCGAGAAGCATCATGAATGGTTTTCCCGGTTGAAGCTCGCTTATTCCAGGCTGGCCTTCCAGCGCATAATCTCACCGGCCTTCAGCGGCACAAGAGAGCTCTGGTCGAAGGGGTAGCTCGCCGGGACAGTCCACTCTTCAGCGCGGAGTACCGTCTTGCCCGTGTTACGCGGCAGGCCGTAGAAGTCGGCGCCGTGGTGGCAAGCGAATGCCTCGAGCAGCTCCAGCTTGCCAATGGATTCAAATGCCTCGGCGTACAGCTCCAGTGCCGCGTGGGCCGAGTAGATGCCGGCGCAGCCGCAGGACGACTCCTTGCGCGACGCCACGTGCGGTGCACTGTCCGTTCCAAGGAAGAACTTGGGGTTTCCGCTGGCCACGGCCTGGAGCAGCGCCTGGCGATGGGTCTCGCGCTTGAGCACCGGCAGGCAGTACTTGTGCGGACGCAGACCGCCCTGGAAGATCGCTGCAGAGTGAGTAGTTAGTGCGTGGTAATGAATGTAAATGCAATGGACATGATATCGTTGAGTGCTCACCGTTGCGGTTGTACAGCAGATGCTGCGGCGTGATGGTCGCGGCCACGTTGGCGGGCGCTTCCGTGACAAACTTGGCGGCGTCGGCCGTCGTGATGTGCTCCATCACGACCTTGAGCTGCGGGAAGCGGGCGACCAGCGGCTTGAGCACCTGCTCGATGAAGCAAGCCTCACGGTCGAAGATGTCCACGCTCTGGTCCGTCACCTCGCCGTGAACGAGCAGCGGCATGCCCACGGCGCTCATGGCCTCGAGCGCCGGGTAGATGTTCTCCATGTTGGTCACACCGGCGTCCGAGTTGGTCGTGGCGCCAGCCGGGTAGAGCTTGACGGCCACAATCTTGCCCGTGGCGGCAGCGCGCTGGATCTCCTCGGCACTCGTGTGATCCGTCATGTAGAGCGTCATGAGCGGTTGGAAGCTGGTCACCTTGTCCTGCGGTACGTGCACCAGAATGCGCTCGCGGTAGGCCAACGCCTGCTCCGTGGTCGTGACCGGCGGCACCAGGTTGGGCATCACGACGCAGCGCGCGATGTTCTGCGCCACGTGCGCGACCGTGAGCTTGAGCGCATCGCCATCACGCAGGTGGTGGTGCAGGTCGTCGGCGCGAGAGCCCCACTGCAGCGCAGAGACGGAGGAAGAGATCGACGACGCCATGATGAGCTGCTGGGCGGCGGTTAATGGACGTGAACGCGACACCGTCACACGCCTGGATGCAAGCCGTGCCACACGAGCGACCCACATCAACTTCTGAGTCACTGTTTAGGCCTTGGAGAGTAAACAAAAGTGGGAACAAAAGCTGAAAAGTATATGGGGAAAGTGGAACGCGCCAGAGCAGACTAACCAAAGATGTGTGGCATTAATCGAGCATTGTCAAGCAAGCGTATTAATGGAAGACGCTTAGTTGTCGAGCACCAGGCCTTCGTACTTGGTCTGGAACCACTTGACGGCATCCTCCTTGTGCATGCGGTGCGAGGCACCGACGCGGGTCTGCTGCATCTTGCGGCGGGCGACGCGGGCACCCGGACGGTTCAGCACGACGAAGAAGTCCATACCGTAAATGCCCGTGGAAGGGTCGTACTTGATACCCAGATCAATGTGCTCCTGGATACCGAAGCCGAAGTTGCCGGTGTCCGAGAAGTTCTTCTTCTTGAGTTCGTACTCCTTGACCTTGAGGCCACGGTCGAGGATCTCGAGAGCGAGCTCACCACGGATGGTCACGTGGCACGAGATCTTTTCGTTACGACGGATACCGAAGGTACGCACGGTGTAGCGAGCTAGAGAGGGACAGCAAGCGCGCATGTTAGTGATCAAGGCTCCTTCATGCAGATCGGTTGATAGATGAGATCGATTGATCCGAGCCAAACTGGAGTAGGACACTGCCACTACAGCAGCGCCCTTGTCCATCCACACACGCATCAATCGCTCGCGCAAGCTTTGATTGCTACACCAAAAGGTCGGTTCACACACCTTCGATCCCAAAGAGGATGGAATGAATGAGGGAGGACCCAATGGACTGCAAGCAGTCGTACTCACAAACACACGCGATCGGGGATGAACTGCACGCCTCGAAGAGCGCACAGCACCCGGAAAGGTGGTCTCAATTTAAGCGCACCCACTGTTCCCCGCCAGCTCCGTTGCTGGATGCTGGCGTTGTTTGGTGGTGGTGGTGGCCCGGGTAACTAGCCCGTTAAGGCATTTTCGTTGTGCTTTGCAGAGAAAGCTTACCCTTCGAGTACACTGGCTTCTGTCCCGTGAGTTGTTCCAACACACGCGCGGCACGGGTGAGCTTATCACCCGATTCACCGACACAGCAGTTGATCACCAGCTTGTCGACCTGGATGTCGCGCATCACGTTGTTGCTCTTGTCACCAGCCTGCATCAGATCCACAGATCAGTATCCCTGCTTTTCAATCGTGCAACTTGCAGAGGCAGACGCCTCCGCGCAGCAACGTGAGGGCCCACGCACCATCTTGTCTGTCTTTGGAGAGTTTGGAGAAGTAACTGCGCCCGGGTGTCGGAGCTCTCCATGCCCTCCCAAGACCAATCAATCGGATGGTCCGAATGTCCCGAATTAGAGCTCCCTCGGCCCCCAGCCCTATCGAGCCTGCGCTATGAATTATAGTGATTCAGCTTCGCTACTTATTTGTATATATCAAATTAACCTCGCATATTTAGTTTGGGTCCATTACCTTAAACTACTGTTTTCAAAACGGGATAAATGACAAGTCATGTATATTTATTAAAAGGAAAGTGACAAAAGAAGAGTGCAAATCGTGGTTCAAACTTTAACGGTTAATTGTTATCAGGTTGTACGCTCTGGTGAAAACCACATAATTACGTTTGTAGCCCCAACCGAAGCCCACAAAGCACAGGACGAGGCCGAGCGGGATGGGCGTGATCTCTGTGGGCGCGTCGCTGGGCGTGGCCGGCGAACGCACGACGCCTGCAGTGGCCACCACAACCGCGTCTCCGACTGCAAGACGGCCGCGCAGTGTGCTTGGCACTGCGACGAGTCATCGCGCCGCACTGGACGATGCGCCGCCGCCGCGCCGCGGAGCAGTCGGTGGTGGTCGAAGCAACAGTCATCGACCTGTGCCACGCAAGGCGCCTGCGACAGTGAATGTCAACGGATCAAGCTCCATGGAGCAGTCAAACGCAGCGCACAGCGCCGGTGCCAGTGCCAGTGCGAGCACTACTGCTACCATGGCTGGCGTCGAGCAGCAGACAGCGGGTCAGTTGGAGCTGCTGGCCTCAGGTTCCGCTGCATCTACAGGCACGCAGGTGCTGCGCTCTGTGAGCATGGCGACCACTATGGAGCCGCGCGTGGTCGCGCCGCATGTGATCGGCACTCGAGGTGCGCGTATTAACGCGATCATGAGCCAGGCCAAGTGCACGATCATCTATCGCCAGCCTGAAGCCGGCACCAGCGCGTCCAGTTCACGAGCCAAGACGAGCCGCAAAAGCTCGTACAGCATGAACTTCCTCATCTCGGCAGACACTGTCAAGCGCGTGGACCATGGCGTGCGCCTACTGCAGACCGTCATCGACACAACCGAGCAGAGTCTCCGGAGGAGAGGCCCCGCCGCCTACGGAGACATCGATTACAGCGGTCACATCATCAGCAGCCATTACGAACCAGAGCAACACTTGAGAGACCATCTTCATGACCCACGCGCAGCGTCCGGCACCAGTCGGCATCGCAAGGAATGCAACAGTGAACGGACAACTCTGGACGAGAGACATGCTCAAGCGCGAATACGAAACTCTCCAAGACTGCAGTCATCGGCAGCACCAAGCGCCAAGAGCTACACCTACGCTAGCAGTAGCGACAGCGGCGGTAGCACCTCCCGGTCTCGAAAACGTACGTTTGTTGTGGATCAAGGCTTTTTCCATTGAGAACTGATGCACTGATCTCTTTCTCTATGGACAGGCTACTTGGAGGAGAGCGACGGGTACGCGAGCGATGCGCTTTCCAGGACGTCCAAGCGTGAGAAGTCACAATCAACGGAGGAGAGCAACAGTGGGCGACAACAGCGATCCGAGACAGTGGTCACATCAACATCTAGCGGTTCACAGCAACCAGCAGAGCAGCCGGTAGCAGAATACGACGTGTTCCGAATACAACTGGAACGTAGTGTGCAGTGGACGCGTCAAGTGGCGATGGACGCTGCGCGTGCTCAGAGTCGGATGGCTGCTGAACGGAGAAGATATGTGCATTTGCTGCGCAAGGCTCAGGTCTTGCAGCATCGGAAGCGCGTATCGAATGCGGTTGTTAAAGCCCAGTGCTCCGCTATGGCGTCGCAGCCGAAGGAGAGCACGAGAAGAGTGATCGAGCAATTAACGACAACGCACGCGGCCTGTTGGCAGGAGCCTCACGCAGGCGCACGACTGCAACCGATTATCGCGCCGATCATGCGCAGCGCGTCACTTTCCAGACGCACCAATCGAGTCGCTGCTCTGAAACCCACAAAGCTGGATCACGCAAAGAACGACCCGAAATTCGCCGCGCTTTTAAGCAGAGTCGAGACTTTCCGAAGGCAAACAGCAGCGCTAGGAAAGCCGTCAGCTGCAGATACGAATGGCCAGGCATCAGCATCGGATGCTGCAGTCGCAGTTCATGGGATTCATGATGCACAGCAGGACGACGACGAGAGCATGCTGCCTGAAGAAAACGTGCTCACACAACCAGCTGATCACACTGCTCAAACAATAGCACCTGTCGTTTCGAATGGCTCGTTCCGCTCCAGCTGTGATGTTCCAGGCTTGGTGCGAGATTTGAATCTGATCCAGGACTACTCGGACGAGAACGATTGCAAGCTGCTGCATTTGCTGGTGGGTGAAAGACAGTATTTCTACTTGGAACCGGTCTCAGCGAAGTCCATGAGCTCGGATAGTGCAGCTCAATCGAGGTGGAGACTCGGCGAGCCCGACTACCAACTGCTGGCCCGGTATCTCTCGACGCGCTCTCAGGTCGGATGCGAGTTGGCTGGGTCACTCGAGCGTGGGATCTCTCAAGCTCCGGTGTTGAATGCCTCTTCCAAGGCCAAAGAATGGAGCACCATTCAAGAGCCACTGATAGATCTCCATCTCCTAACGCTGGCGGTTCATTTACTCAGTCGTCACGTCCACGCAGAAGAATCAAACGGGAAATCGTCGCCAGAAAGCACCTCGACGGAGCCGATCTTGCTTACCAACGAAACACTGAACTCCGATCTGTTCAAGTACATTCTCCGACCGATCCGATCGTCCGCCATTGAGTCTAGTCTGTTCGACTCGTTGCCGATTTCGCTGGTTCGTGAGACCATCGCGCACTGTCCTGAGGTGGTGAATCACGTCCTGGACTGGAAAACCGAGGAAGATCTGCCCCAGGATATCGTGCAAGACGTGCAGGCGTTGTGTGCAGCCAAAGACGGTTCTAGTGGCTATCTGCAGGCGCTGGCTGAACGGCTCTCGACCCGTGTGAACCATCTGGGGCGTGTGATGCGAACTCTCGGTGAGCTATTACAGGACAATCCCGCTGCGCAATGGGCTTCGGCTCACGAGCGATCCAAGTTGCTGCGACTGACGAACGAGCTGAAGGCTGTCATGGCCAATGTCTTTGCTGAGAACTCGCGGCTTCAATTGCACAAATGGGCGACGGTGTTCCTGGAAAAGAAGTGCACGTGGCGAGACCCGTTCATGGATGACGACGAAGACGACGGCATGGATAGCGATGATGGCGATCGGTCCTACGACAAGTTCACTTGCATGCAGGACGCACTGCGCGTGTGGCATCGTGAGAATTTGATGTACTCATCCAAGGACAAAGATCTCGAGCCAGCGATTATGGAAACGGCAACAAAAGATGTTGCAACTGCGATTGCTGCCAAGGCCACGACAGGTGGTGCTGCTGATGCGTCACAAGTGAGTCAGAGTGCGAAGGATGATGATCCAGAGTGGGATACCCTGACTGCAGTGACCCCCGCGGAAATGCTGGATGAGGTACACCATAAGTTTACCGAGCGTGATGTGAACCGCCACTGGATGACGAATTCGGCCGTGGACGCAGCTCGTGACGAAATGATGGCATCGTTGGCGACCATGCGCTCGCTGATGAAGCAGCTCGGTCGATCGGCTCCATGGCGCACCCACGTGGAGCAATCCAATGTCATGAAACGAGAACTGGCCGTCCAGGTCGCTATCGAGCACAAGCTGATCCGGCATCAGTGGGCGATGTACTATACGAGCCACCCGGAGAAACTAACGACGGCGGACGCGATTTTGAGCAAGCAGCAGCAAGCAGATCGTGAGGCATCTGCAACCAAGGAAGCAGCAGAGAAGGCTGCTGATTCCATGGCTATGGACTGGACCGGAGTGTACGAAGCCGATGATTCACCAGATATTGTGGCCATGAAGAAGCTACGCCATGAGATTCGGCAGTGTGCGAATCGACTGGAGAAGAGCGAGAGCAAAGGTGAAGGCCAACAGGACAAACAATTGCTGATTGATGAATGCCATGCGCTGGCCGATTCGTGTGTGCGAGTGCTGAACAAATACGTAGGCGGACCCGATGAATTCATTCCTTCGAGAAAGGACTCGGTCTCCTCTGCCAGTGAAGCTGCTCAGCAACCGGAGATCGACAAAGGGACAACGACAAGGAAAATGAGTCAAGATGCCCCTGCGAAAGCCGCGAAAGGTGCGAAAGTGAACGAGTCGACGACCAAGAAAGGTGCGAAAGGGACTCCAGCACCACCAGTGATTAGTCAAGAAAGCGAATCCGCAGCGGCGACAACAGAGCTCCCAGTATCTCCATCTCGCTTGGGTGAAAATCGACCAACGACCCAGTCGGCATCTGGAGCTGTTGCTGCTTCTGCGTCTTGGTCGTCCTTACGCTCACGCGTGGCGCGAGCAAACAATGCTTTGAGTTCGATCCCCAGCAGTGCCCCACGGCATTTAGGCTGCTCAGGTTGCCGGGACCTTCGTCGCCGGTGCACTGGTTGCTCAGCGTGCTGTCTCCACTGCATCTGCGTGAACTGCGGCTGTCGTATGTGCTGTTCGACTCGTCTGTCTGCAGTGCAGCAGACGCTGAGTATGTTGGTGTTGCGTGTGGAAACAAGCGAAGGATGCCAGTGGGCTGGAAGGAGCTCCACACGAAGGTCCAAAGCGAGGGCGTCTGGTCATGATCGTAGCCGCATTCGCTGTGGAATGATGCGGGCGTGTGTGGCTTGTGGCCACTGCAGCTCGCATTGTTTGTGTCAGCGTACGAACTCAACAGCCACGAGCACAGGAGCCAGCGCAGGATTTCTTTACCCCACGAATGGGGTGGCCAGTGCGCACGTTCGCAAGGAGCGGAGATTCAAAGCCAACCCGATTGCGTCTCAGCGACGAAACTCAGCCACCAACATCCAGGTCAATCCAACGACAAGTAGCACTGCCCCAGCGAATGGCGCAAGCGTTTCTGGTGGATCCTCTGGTGGCAGTGCCGATGAAGCGTCAGTCACCGGAGAGAGCACAGCCGCTGCTGCTGCTG
>JAADVQ010000367.1:0-15622 GCA_023335835.1 Elongisporangium senticosum
ACGACCCAAAAGATCTCCAAACTGCCTGATAAATCGTTCTCGACAGGACGAGGCAGCATCAATTCGCGTCGAAGGAATATCATTGCCTATTTATGGCAAAATACTGTAAACACTCAGCCCACAACGCGGCTCATGTGGATGCGCATACCCGCAAACCCAACGTCAATCGCCAGTTTAGGCCAGATCAAGGACATGTTCGTGCAAAAAACTTGAATCTCTCTCGCCATGCGCAATCGATATCGACTGTTGTGCTGAAGGTCTTTTTGCCGAACTGGAAGTGTTCGAAATAGATCACGAACTTTTAGCACTGTTCCCGGTATCTTGCGAACAACTTTTGAGCGCGCATTGAACAGTATTTGTCCTTCCTGTGCGATCAATACAACCACCGACTTATGAATGTAAACTGCATACACGATCTCGCTGATCTACTGACCTGAATGACCTTGCGGTGAGATGTCCAATGGTCTAGTACGCGGCTCTCGATTTCCACATGTGCTAGTGATGCAAGGGCCCACAGATAAATGCCTTTCGTGCCATATGGTGAAGCGACTGAATTCACTCTTTCTTTGGCTAATTGTGAGGAAGCTGCGATAGATTGGTCCATCCATTGTTATTCATTGTATGTAATAATGAGAGCTCGAGCTAATTCCATACCAGAACATTCTCCAATATGCTCGTACAGTCCGTCGGGATCGATTCCCACACCTGCCGACACACGAGCACGCCACAATGAATCAGATACGCGTGGATCTGGTGAGGTATCGTGATGATATTATGCCGCACCGTCGTCAGTAACGCTAAAGCCTGCGTGAGCGAGGTCAACTGTCACTTTGATCGACTTGGCGTTCCCATCTAGCGCGTTGTAGATCGCTACGGCAGAATACTCGTGAGGATACTCGCTCCACACGCATTATGGGATGGTATGATAGAGTCTCTTGCCTTCCTGGACGGCAGTGCTCAGATCCGGGATGACGGACGAAGCGACGACCACGTCCCGCGTCTTCTTCTCCATGCGCCGCATGCTGCTTCTTCAAGAGTGAGCAAGTTGCACTTGGAGTGCGCGCATCAAACGAAGAGTGATGGTCGTTTGTAGGTTCACCTAGATTCCGACCTACATGTGATTGGCTAAATCTAAAGAGGCAGAGTGATGGTCTACCGCTACCAACCTACAAGTCGAGTGATCCCCAGTCAGCAGCATGTTCACCAAGCCGCATAAGACCAGTGGCAGCAGCCTGCTGCGAGGCAAGGATGCCAAGAAGCTGCGCAAGGACGTCGCCGCCCGAATCAAGGGCGACTGCACGGAAGACTGCTTGCAGCTATTGATCACGTCCAAGGTACGATAACGGTCCAAGACGCGATCCTCTGACGACGTAAGCTCACGCTACGTTTGCGTGAGTGTAGAGTACGGTGAAGAAAGTGAGCTTCCAGGCTCCGTCGCGCATGGTCGTGTACGCGATCGAGGAGACGAGAGAACCTATCTTCTTTGATGCGTCAGGCAAGGGCGACTTCTGCATCTCATGTAAGTTTACTATCGCAGGCACCAAGTGCTGTAGACTCATTGATCTCACTGATCGGCCGTCTTTGATGCTCTGAACCCAGTGTATGCATTGTGGAGAGTGCCCGACCTTCTCCCGAAGATCGTTGTCCACGCGCCTGTGAGCGAGTTTGTGCTTCGAGGCGCGGACGTGATGCTTCCGGGGGTTGTATTCACGTCGCAGGAAGAGCTGAACGGACTGCGCAAGGGTGAACTGCGCTGTGTCTACGCACGAGGTAACCCGAGTCCGTTCGCTGTTGGCGAATTGCTGGTCGACATGGCCGAGATCGAACAAACGGGCAAGAAAGGCCGCGCTCTGCGTCTGTTGCATTGCATTGGCGACGAGCTCTGGCGTATGGGCCCCCAGACTGTGCCCAATCAAGGCTTTCTGGGAAGCCGAGTCGTGCCCATTGACTCTACTGGCGCAACGAAAGAGGATAGTGATGACGAAGGAGACGACGACGAAGAGAGTGGTGAAAATGTGGCTAGGGTCGACCTTGGCGACGTGAGTCTGGAAGATAAGGCGCCTGCTGAGGAAAGGGATGGCGATGCAGAGGAGGACGAAGTCACCAAGGAAAACATGGATGTGCTCTTTGTTGGTGCGCTTTTGCAGGCCATTAAATCGTCGTGTATTCGTGAGAAGCAGCTGCCGATGCTGGCCAGTACGTTCCATTCGAGTATTCTCCTGCCGAGCCGCGCTGCTGGTGTTTCGCTTCAAATCAAGCATAGTTCGTTCAAGAAGTTTTCGATGTTTCTGAAGAGTATGCAGCAGAAGGAGCTCATTGGAGTGACAGAAAAGGATGGAGTTCAGTCCATCACGGCCATTAACCGACGTCACCCGTAAGTTGCGAACGGTGGGACGGGGGTGTTTTTTTTATACTGGAGCTGATAAACGTGCGTTATTATTTGCAGGGATGTTGCTGCGCATGAGCTGTACCAAACCGAGGAAGAAGCTAAGCGAGAGGAAGAGGCTCGCGCAAATGCAGCTGCTGGTTTGCCTGCGTTCGCTCCAGGCCAGTATGCTCCTGAGGTGGAAGAGCTGGTTGGTCTATCGCCAGCATTGAAGACACTCTTCGAAAACGAATCGCAATTTATTCCAGGTTTATCGGAGCACATCAAGCAAAAGCACTGGAAGGCCGCTGACGTGCGTGCGCTCATTACCAAGTATATTGATTCTCAAACGCTCATCGATCCTCGAGACAAGAAATTCATTCGTTTGAATGGACCTTTGACCGATGCGCTATTCGGACGGAAAGCACCAGCGGGCGGATACCCTGAGCGTTTGACGCGTCCAGACGTTGTCAACCAGCTGGTCCAAAAATGCCAACGATACCATCGCATCAAGCTCTATCCCGGCCACGAGGCAAAAATTCACGGTGGTGAAGTGCGTCCGATCGCGATTCATGCTGAACGATCGAAACAACACGCCAACTCCATCGTCACGTCGATGGCTTATTATCAGCAGTTCGGCATTGAAGGTACTACGTTTGCCAAGGAAGTGCAGAAGAAGTGGGGATCCAGCGCCACCACGCAATCGACCCAGGAAAAGCAACGTGGCGACGATGTCAAAATCCAGGGCCAGATGGTGAATGAGCTCTTGGACTATCTAGCCAACAAGTACCAGATTCCCGCCAAATTCTGCGTGGTTTCATACGGAAAGAATGTCAAGGCGAAGAAGAAGTAGTTCTCATTCCTGAACAGTAGTTATTTTCTCTAAATCTAATCTACTGAGTTTGGCTTGAAAAGGTGGATGTGGTTCACTCCACAAAAATCGAGGCAGTCGAAGATCCTCGTTTCGATTTCTTCTTCTTCTTGGTAGCCGTGCTCTTGGCTTCGTTCGTGACGGTCGCAGTCACAGTTTTGGTAGTCGCTGTTTGAGAAGATGCCTTAGCCTTGGTCTGCACAGTCGTTGCTGGTTCCGGTCCGGCCTCTTCATAAATGCTGGCCGACGACTTGGTGGACTTTGATTTCTTCTTTTTGGTCTTGTTCTTGAGCTTGTTTCTGTATTTCTTCTCCTCGATTGGGTTTCGGAGGAAGCGATTGTAGCAAAGCAGTAATACAGAACAAATTGGTCCAACATAGAACGCGATGTGCTCGCGGTTGAGCCCGTAGGCTAGCAGCACTCCAGCCAAGATCTGCAGAGTGAACGGCACCAGTGCATGCAACGCGAGCTCCATCTTGCTGTCATCCAAGTATTCCTTGAACTTCTGCGCTTGCTGGAAGTTACCGTCGCCACCTCCACAAAAGCGGCATGAGCGGACGCAGAAACCACAGAAATCTCGAGATTTTTCATGGCGATACACACAGTCGCAGGACACCACACGGAATGTTGGTCCAACGAACACAACTTCGCTCTTGCTCTTGATCCGTTGCGTGTTTCGGTTCGTGTATTCTACGAAAACAGCTCCTGCGCCGCCATCTTCGAAAATGCACTTAGGGCAGTTCTCGGCCGTAATTTTAGGTGCATTCTTGCTTGAAACCTTGTTGGTTCCACTGGCGCCGTACATCGACGCGCTGTCTTCACCAGTCAATGCCCCAAAGAACGCAGGCGGCGGGAGCGGGATCATTCGTTCCTGAGAGATCAGCATCACATATGCAGCTAGCAACAAAATAGCAGTGTACGAGCAGCCTTCGGTAAGATTCTCATTCGTGAGTGATGAAGACGGCACAGAAATCAGCTCAGCGTAGTACACAAGCTTGCCCAACCATGGCAAAATTGACAGGAGAAAGATACTGAACAGCGAGCTGCGCATGCGCTGCTGATCAGCAGATCCATCCACTCCACCAACGGTTCCGAGGAGGACAAGAGAAACTAGATACACGAGCATTGATCCCACCACGGTAAGCGAAAGCGATCGCGTCGAATCCACCGAAGTCAACTGGAAAGAGAGCAAACTCTTCACATGGCCAACTAAGAAAACGAGTGCGTAGATGGCAACGCCCGACTGCCACCATTTGATTTTCCAGCGCGAAGCAGCGCCCACGATCACAGCTATCACAGGTGAAAGCACGAAATCACCAAGAGTAGACACCACAACGGCTCCTCCGTACAACAATCCAAGTGCGTATGCGTACAAGATGATCAGTTCCAATGCGATGAATCCTTGGGAAAGCGCTACAGAGCTGCGTCGAACATACTCAACAGCCAACGCACTCGCACCCACTATGCAGGCTCCTGCAACTGCGATCACGGACTTCTTGGTTTGCGGATCAGACAGCTTCTGCCACAGCCAGGAGCATGGAGTCTTGATTGGAGCTGGAACATGGGCCAACGGATGCAGCAAGGACGTAAAGCTGGGGAACGCCACGTCGTCCGATGTGGTCTGTAGGTCGAATCGGCTCTGCCAATGGGCCACTTGAAGGCCAAAGAGATACACGGCCAAGGCGAGAATGATCATGTAAACACTAGTGATGCGAGTGCGAAGAAGGTGAAACAGCCACTTGGGCATGAGAAGACCATACTGCTCGTACGTTTCGTGACCCAGCGCGTATCCATCGAGCACGCTCTGCTGGTGCTGGAAGAGCACCGAAGTCTCATCGCCGCCCTCCCCAAGCAACTGACGCTGCACGATCTCCATTCGCGTGAGCGCATTCTTGACGATGTCTCGCGCATCCTTGTGCACAATCGCATCGATGCTCTTGGCCACGACCGTGAGCAGCTGATGGCACCAGAGCAGGCACAGATGGTCCATCGTGAGCTTGACCTCCGGCATCGCGGTCGTCAGCACTGCAAAGCCACGCGAAGAGTCGACGATCCGGTCCGTGATAGCAAGCGACGAGTGGATCGTGGCATCCTTGTGGCCACCAGCGATGGACACGTACACCGGCGACGTCAGCAACTGACGCTCTTGATTGCTGCTGTGCGTGATGCTGTCATAGACAGCCTGCATTTCCGCATCCATGGGGAACGGCGGCTTGGCGTACGGCGTGCCCAACGAGACCACATGCAGGATTGAGTTGCGCTTGTAGTTCGTCAGCGTCTCGGCTGTGCGCGCCACAATGCCGCCCATGGAGTGCGCCACGATGATCACGGACTCCGGCACGCGGAACTTGCGCTTGAACGAGTTCTGCTTCTTGTACTGCTTGAGAATGTAGCGCACGGCGTCGTTCACGAACTGCGCCTGGTCGGTCACGTACCTGCCGTGCAAGCCTGTGGGCTCGCCCTTGAAGTCGGCCGCGAACACGTCGTACATGTCGGCATCGATATCCCACAGGTGCCGCGCGATGGACCGGGACTGTTCGTAGCTGCCCAGGTGGCCCGGCAGGAAGAGCACAGGCACGCCCGTGAGGTACGCGCGGCGCTGCTTCATGTGCACGCTGTAAAGCTGGTACTTGTGGTGCAGCGACACCTGCGCCGTGTACACGGGCCACGAGTACGTCATCTGGCAGTCGGAGGCGTGGCGGCTGGTCGTGACCCAGAGGTCCACGGCGTAGAGCGCGCTTAGCAGCGCACTGCCGATCGCCAGCAGCGGCAGCAGGATACGCGCCATGGCCGAGCGAGTCTGGATGTGGGGGCGTGCCACGTCGGCTGCGTTGGTTCGTACCTTCGAGTCACCTTCGTGCGACCGCGCATCAGAAAGGCAATCCCAAATCCCAAAAGGACAAGATGAAGGTGACGATCAAGAGATGGCACGGCGTGGCCACGTGGACGTGGGGCGTGGACGAGGAGTGCTGCGGCATCTGCCGATACGCCTTTGAAGCCTGCTGTCCGGACTGCACACAGCCAGGCGACGGCTGTCCACCAGGTGCGACTGACTGCTCGGACGGATCCATTATGGGAGTGCCGCGTAATTGATGCTTTGTATGGGGTGATGACAGTCTGGGGCGCCTGCAATCACGCGTTCCACATCCACTGCCTGCAGAAATGGCTCGAGTCGCTGACGGCGCGCCAGCACTGCCCCATGTGCCGCCAGGACTGGAAGTTCAGGAATTGAATGGGACCAAAGCGCTGCTGTTGCTCTAGATGACTCTTCCGTGCGTTTATTGTATGATGGGGGATGGATTACTACTGTGGGATGACCTTGGTCAGTCGGATGTTTCGCTCGTGATACAGCTGACGCTGCGGCAGGTAGTCCGAGATGAACCTAGCCACATCGACGCCTCCGTGGGTGAATTCGTGCGCCAGGTCGTCCGAGGCCAAGTCCACGACCTGCGTGGCGGCCTTGAGCTGCTCTATCAATGCGTCTGGCCGACGGCGCTACAGAAGAAACACATCAGTTCATGGGCTCCTATTCATGGATACTCAAGGACACAAGACGACGTACAGCAGTGACGCGCTGCTGCCGGCTCTGTTTTTCTGCTAGCGATTGTTGCGAGAGCCGCAGCGATGCCCGCAACTGCTGGACTTCAGACTGCAGCGCACGCATGCGCTCCTCGTAACTGAGCGTTTTCTCTGCGATCTGTATATTTCCGGTCATCACGTCTTCGCGAAGCTTCATGAACTCTTGAACGACGTTGATCTTCTTCACGAACGCCTTGAACGCGTGTCGATCCACTGCCAAGTTCTCCAATTGCGAGAGCCTGAAACAAATCCACAGCGTCAGTAAGTGGAGAAATCAACCTCACGTATAACAGCAAGGAAGACGCACGAGAGCTCTTCCAGTTCAGGGTAAATGGAAGGGATGGCCGGCATTTGAGCTCGAGGCAATCGGTCCACTTCCTGCTGTTGCTGTTGCTGCAGCTGTTGGATCTGCTGCTGCGTATTATTCGGATACGGGTAAATCGAAGGCTGCGAGAGCTTGACTCCTGCCTGCGCAGCGGCTTTGGAGGGAACAGCCGCCGCTCGAGAAGGCGAGGCATTCGCAACAGGTGACCTGCTGGCTAAGGCCGAGGCGGCGGCTCGTCGTAATTCGTTAACGATCTCCGAGACTATGACACGCATATACATGTGATGAGTATGACAGACCAGCGTCGCTCATGAAGCAAAGCGTGATCTACCTATCCGCCCAAGATCCGAGTGCGCAGTCCATTGATTCAGATCCGAGTGGCCTTTCACTGTACCAGCTGCGTCCAGCCAGGGATGCTGCATGGGCATCGACGTCTATAACACAAGAATCCAGTCAGAACCGCACGCACCTGTTCATTCGCATGGCGCCTTCCATCATACTACCTTCACATGCGGTGCTTTCATAGGGAAATCGGACGGCAGCGTCCTAGGCAGCGACCCACATGCGATCAGTTCTCTGTCTACAGCAAACATGGTAGGCAAGCGTAGCCACGTGACGTTGTCAACTTACAGCACGAGCGTCAGAGATCCTCGCGACGTCTCAGCAATCGGGACCTCGAACGTCGTCTGCTGCAGGTTCTTCGCACGTCCACCGGCACGAACAAGACTCGCAAGCTGCCGGCCTCGCCTACAGGATGCAGCAAACCAGCATTTCGGGTCAGTCCAACACGAGATCGACCCAGCTAATAGCCACAGCGCGCCGCCACTGTCTCTTGGCCACAGTCGACGTTCGCTGCGGCTGCTGCTTAGACATTGGGGAGAGAGCAAGGGAGGCTACGTACAGCCGCTCCATCTCGCTCTGGTGCGTCTCCTGCCGCGGCCGGCTAGACGACGACGACCGGTACCCGAAGAACGACGACATTGCGGTGCTTCGCACGTTCTTGCAATGGGGAGAACTCTTGAAGTGCGCCAACACCGGACGGTCTCTTATTGGAGGCACAAGAGAACCTACCTTGATTTGCACAAAGGGACAACGTACAGTGAGAGACGGAATTAAAATGCCATCTGCTCGTTATCAGGTTTTTAGTGTACCTATTTATCTGTGATCCTCCTGGCCAGCGTCGTCATCGCAAGCGAGAGCGCCCAGGAGCTCTACGCAGTTGACTGTGGGGAAGTAGTGCAGCTGGTCACGCTCCGAGTCCATGTGGCTCGATGCCCCAGAGCTGGCTGCAAACAGTGAGCAGCTCTGCAATGGCTTGCTGCGAACGAAGAGGCCCGAGGAGGAGGAAGGCGATGCCTGACGCACAAGGCGAGCATACACGATGTCATCGGCGATCAACTCGTCCATCAAGCTTCGCAGATCTTGCAGAGTCAACACTTTGTGCATCTTCCGGTGGATCGTCCGGTCGGGAATGCCCGGGCAACACATGACGATGTTCGTCACTTTCCGCTTGATCGAGAGCGCAACCTTTGTGTTCACACTGCCGTCCAGGTGCAGCCACGGTCTTGATACCATCGTATTGGTCTTGTCAAACACGAAAAGCACCTTTTCCTTCGTCGACTCGTCCGATATGCGATACGGATTCAGCGTCCATATTTGAGCATTGTCCTTGGACACATATCGCGAGTGCGCGTACCCGTTCACTTCAAAGGCATCTCCAGTTTGCAGGAGACCTTCCAACGGTTTTGTCAACAACAGCGACAATTGTGCCTTTGAGTTCTTTGATGCCTCCAACAGCTGACTATTCCTATTCTGCAGCTTTGCTCGGAGCTGGGGAAACGATAGGCCATCGCCACCAGCCTCAGCCAACGCAGATGCTATCCACGATTTCAGACTCATAGCATCGTCTGCATCGGAACTTCCATGTTGGTCGGATGAAATTGGCACGAGTGTGGAGAAGGCTTCCAACTCCTTGATCTGAGTGCTAATGATGTCATCGCACTTTCCCTCTGGGACGGCCCGAAACTGAGACTTGACGATCCAATATTCCTTCAGAAAGTCATCAGGAACAGCTCCATCGCAGCTTTTGGACAAATGGCCGGCCAGTCCCTTCACCGCCGCAGCTCGATCATCGTCAGGCCCTCGCTCGGGTGGCTCAACATACTCCGGATGCATCGCCGATCGACCGATTATCATTGATGACAGCTCAATGATAGCTTGGCCAGCAGACGCATTGCTGCCAATTTCGTGTTCAAAAAACGAATCACTCTCCTCCTCTCGATCATCGGCTTCGTCTTGAACCTGGACCACTTCATCCACGTTCTCTTGCAAAAAGGATAAATATTCTGCTGCCTCCGAAAACGTCGTCATGGGGTAATGCGGGATCTTCAAACTCTTCATCTCATGGACTCGCGAGTGGATGCAGAACCCACGCTCCTTTTGATTCTTGCCCTCATTCGCTTTTTTCGTTCGAGTGATCAATCCGGCTAGCCATAAATATCGCCAGACTAGCTTCACTTCGCGCTCGTTCCAATAACTTATGAGCATGTCCGCCAACACAGTGTAGTAGCTCGCTCGTTCATGAAAAATGATCTGCAGTGCGCGACACAGTAAAGCTGTCAGGCGCGGCTTCACCATGATCTCATGCTCCTCGTAAAATAACCCACTCGGGTTTTTCAGTTGCATCACCCGCGTTTTCGCTGCCTCCACACGCGATCGCACAGGAGGCGCCATCATAAGCTCCTTCACACGCAATGCGCAGTCTGTTGGCTTCTTGTTCATAGCCTTGGCCATCAATTTCCACGAGATGTTCGTGCGCGAGAGTGCTGGAGTCCGGAACGCAACCCTCTCATCGTGCCGTTGCAAAGCCAGGGGAATGTCGATAAACCACTGGCAAGACAGCTTTTCGATGTATAAATCGACCAACTTGAGGTCCTGATCAATTGTCCATTTCGATGCGCGCAGACTTGTTTTCGCGCCAACCAGTTTCCTGAACTTGGTGATCCCAGCGTTATTGCTTGATTCGTTGCGGGCCGCAAGGATATCTTCAGCTTGAGCCTGCGCCAGCTTTGTTCTCTTTTGGGATCCTTCGGATTGACGTAGCAGGGTATTGTAAAATCGTTTGCGTTTTGTGGCCCGAGTCACCCCGGAAATTTCGGCAACAGCGTTTGCTCGAGCCACCGGAAGACTAGGAGTGACCATTGCGTGTGGGATCCATACTCGGACAGAGTGAATGTTGTGGTCGACTAACGGAACCGAGCGAACTAGCTCGCTTTCCATATTAGCGCTAATACTTGCGTCGTCTTTTGCGCCGTTCCCCAAACGTGCCCCTTCGACGCTCAGAAATCGTAGCGCTTTCCAGTATTCCATGGCGTCGTCGGCTCCATCAAATGAGAAATGCAGCGGAATACGACCAGACAGTTGCTCGCTGTTGTTTCTATTCGAAAACCCGGCAGCATAGGCGTATGAATACTTGCTTGGCAGTCGTTTCAGCACCTTTGTGCCGCGTTTCACGCCAATATGAACGTGCTTTTTCAGCTTAAATAATCCACCAGAGAGCGTAGCAAACGCCACTTGGGACACGGCAGAATCAAAGTCCTCCGATGATCGAAACATATTGAAAATGCTGTGCGAAGAATCCTCCACCATTTGAATTAGCCCAAGCTCGATCAGAATGCGCAAGATGCGAGAGAAACGGTCCGCCTCACACCCGCGCAGTTTGTGCATGATCTGCTGGTTCAATGCTTTCCACGACTCTTTTTTCGTGATGGCCATTTCCACTCTTGCTTCCTCAGTCTCGGCCAAAATTTCATTCACGCCAACGACTTGAATGTATTCTTCCACAGATAGCGAATCCAGTACTTCTTTCAATGCAAACACCAGGTTGCCTTTACCATCGTGTCGGCTGCTCCCTTGGCTTACACTGTTTGGCTCCGCCTCACTGGTCTCAGCATTTGTATTATTGTGGCCACTACCTTCTTGGATCAAAAGAGTAGGTACTCGTTCCCATAGCATTGTGTGAAACACCCGACAGCGATACACGATACCGAAAAACATACCCAGGCGCCGGCTCTGTTTGTTCAGCTTCACCAGCTGCACTCGCGCCTGTTTGTACGAGGCTGCACTGTACGTGACCACTTCTCTTGCCTCTGTAGTCTCCGGTTCTGACTTTTGGCGTCGTCGCTTTGAAATAACAATAATGGAGTCATTGTCATGAACGCCCATGTCGGCAATGTACTTCTTGCGCTGCCCTTCCAAGTAGCCCTCAATAAATGCGCTTATAGCGCTGCGATCTCGTTGGCAAGCTGGAAGTGCGACGCACTTGACCACACGAGCCTTCTTCTGTAGCACATGCTTGCGAGGAAGCGCGATATCCATACTGACCAGCAATTTCGATGCTTCGAGCTCATCCAGAATCCGCCGCACTGAGCGAATGTCGATCTCGCTCCAATCGCCACCCTCTATGTTGGATGGGCGTTCTTTCTCGATGAGACTTGTACGTAGATGGTGAACAGACACAATCTTCTCTCGCTCAACACGCTCCATGATATAAGACCTCCGTTTCTCCAGGGTAGACACGACCAGCAGCCCATGAGTTGCCTGCTTGAGAGTCGACGGTTGTATTGAGCTTCCTTCTGGCACCTCTACTTCAGCAGGGAACTCTTGCAAGGCTGAATCCCGTTCCGCGATCATCTCTGTCCAGCTCTTTCCATCTGGAACAAACATGCGATACATGGTACTTTTGCCCACAACCACTTGCTCGACGGACATGTTATAGTTCGAAATCAGACTCTGCGCCAATTTGTACGGAAGCTTGAACGTTGGTACACCCAGAAGCTCACGCACCTCTGGAATCGTCGCACCAAGATGTTTCCGACCCTGAATTGACGCAAAGAACTGCTCCATCACTCCTCGTTCAAGCACCGGCCCGGACATCGATTCGGCTCCTGAACCGTCCTGCCCAAACGACTGGTTTCCAATTCGCGTAGCGGGCTGGCGAAGACGAATACACCAGAGTTTGCGCCCTGATTTGATGGTCCCGGTCTTGCACCGCGCCATGAACAGTTCCAAAGGAAAGTGACGAGTCAAGTGCATCTGATGGAAGAAATACTTGCGCAATTTCTCCTGCTGGCGCTTGTCGTAGCCTAGTTCGCGTCCAATATCGGCAAATACGACTGTCCGTTCACCGCGCGCCTGGATCATATCAGCAATCACTCGAGGCAGTAGGTGCTTTGGGAAGTCTTCCTTCTCCAATGTCGCAGTCGGGGACACCATCGAGGGATGAAACTGGCTGAAAAAGCGCGTCAAGTGCACGGTATTGAATCGGCGATGGTCGGCCGTCACGATGTTCTTCACAATCAGGCCGTTGGCAAGCAGCACATCCATCAAATAATGCAGCTGCCGCGCATTTCCAAATTGATGCCCACTCGCCAAGACCGCTGCATTCTCGCCCTGCACACGTGCTCGCCCGATCAACTCCAGCAGATCAAATTGTAGCGACTGCGTGTCGATCGACGTGGCATCGGAGACGCCCAAGTACTGCAGCCGCAGCTGCTCACTGGCGACTACGCCCAGAACACCGAGTGACGTTTCCACAATCGCATCTTCGTAGCACATAGTGGAGACATCAATCTCTTTGCCCAGCACGTACCCTCGTGGACTTCGCAGTATTCGGGGCACTAGACCTGAATTGACTTCACTGCTGTGTTGACTTGCGGGTGGCTCACTACTTGTCACCTGGTCCTGCGCATCGCTGTGTATATCATTCTCAGTCGCACGACTGTTCGCTCTCCGCCGCCGGCGCTCCGCTTTTATCTGGGCTGAAGGGCTACTACTCCGTTGGTCTGAGCATGATGCTGGCCTGGAGTCTTGATCTGCAGGGCTTTCTGACGGTCGGTGTGGCCGCTTGGCGCCGCCGCGACTTCTCTTCTGCGTTAGTTGCGGCGACGACACCGAATCTGCAGCGCTATGCACTTGCTGCTCATGCGCGTTTTCTGCATCTGTGTCTGACGTGTGGCACAGCGTCGTGGACCACTTGCGCTTGCGGACTTTTAACGGCGAGGTTGGTGAGCAGTCTCCACCACTCACGGCCGCGTCGTCTTTCCGTGGACTCCGCTTGACTGGTACTTGTACTCGTACTGGCTCGTGGTGTCGACTACTGCTTTTGCTCTTGGCGGATGACGTTGGTGCTGCCAATGGCTCACGGACTCGTCGCATGCGGTGGAAGTGGAGCTGCTGGCGCATGGAGCGCAGCACTGTCCAGGCGTAGCGCCGGTACATGACGTCGCCCGAGGGATCCTGCAGGTCGAAGACGTCTCGCAGCGGGATGCCACATCGGCCTTCCAGGCCGATCTCCTCCAGACACCGCGCCACGAACTTGGGCATGGACGTCACCTGCGCCATGGCCATGCTGCCTGGCGCCCGTGGTTGGCACACTACTACGGTAACCTATTTTGTCCGCTCAGACGAACACACCGGCTAAATAAACGCTCGGATTGGTTAAAACTTTCCACGTAAATATTATTAGCCAATGGTAAACCCGCCAAGGTGCCTTTTCCGGGACATGATTGGCTGAAAAGGACCTTAAGCCGATGCTCTGCTGCTTTTGCACCAATGGCTACCGCGAGCCCATCAAAGAGAAAGGAAGCAATCTGAGATGGAGGCGCTAGAGGCCGCCTGCATCGCGCTCCATGCGCCGCCCACGAGTGCCGAGGCCCAGGCCAAGCGCGCCGAGGCCGAAGCCATGCTGCAGCACTTCAAGCGCAGCCCCAACGCTCTGAACGACGCCATGACCGTCATCGGCGCCACGCGCCAGCCGGTCGTGCAGTTCCACTGCGTGGCCACGATCCGAGAAGTGACGCTCACGAAATGGGCCACGCTGTCGCTGCCGGAGAAGACCGCGCAGCTGGACTTCCTCATGCAGTTCCTCTGGCAACACTACGCCGAGATGCCCAACTACCTCTCGGGCGCCATGCTGCAGGCCGTGGTGCTGCTCATGAAGCGCGGCTGGCTCGAACGCGCGCCGACGGAACGCGACGGCATCTTGCAGCAGATGGGCATGCTCATGACCACGTCGTCTGCCGGCAGCAACACGAGCACTGGGATCACGACGCGCTTGATCGCAGCCAAGTGGCTGCTGGCGTTTGTGACCGAGTTCTCGTCGGCCTCCAAGTCCAGCGCCATGTTCCAGCCCGTGGAGTTCCACACCAAGTCGCGCAAGGCGCTGGAGAAGCGAGGACTCAAGCAGCTGGTGGGCTTCGCAATCCAGCTACTGGAAGATCTGATTCGAACCACGACCATGAGCAGCGCGCAGGATGGCACGGTGTCCAAGGAGCAATTGGAGCTGCTGCAAACGGCCTTCATGCTCTGCATTGAGCTGCTCAACTGGAGCACCACGGACGAAATGGGCAACCTCATGTGGACGCTTAGCTCGTCCGCGGTCGGAGAAGAGCGGAAGGCGGCCATCCATCCAGACGAGTCCTGGCGAGAGATTCTCATCCGCTCGGAGCTCATCCATTCGGCGTTCAACACGTACGCGTTCTTCCGCACGCTAGCGACCAAGAACGAGCAGCTGCTGCATCTTGCGCGTCAGTTTCTCATCCAGTTGGCATCCTTGCAAGGGCCCGTGTTCAACCCCAAGGAGATGCAAGTCCCGTTCCTGAGTGAGATCTTCCGTGGCGCGAGCGCGATCATCCAGAGTCCGTTCCTTGAGATGATTCCCAAGAACGACTATGCTGGCTATGAGATCGCAACGCGCGAGATGATTGATATCTGCCAGTTGCTGTTCCGCCTAGTGAGCAATCTGGGCTTGCAGAAGATCGTGGAGGCACCCACGCGGATCTTCTCGCCGTTTCTCGAGGAGTTGTCCTCCTTGTCCTGCAAACTGCTGCGATCTGCGCTGGAGCAGATCCAACAGCACCTGCAAACTCATCCAACCGAGCCTATTGACCAATTGTGGCAGCTGGAAGGCATGGATATCCTATTGGACGCCTGGGTCTCCCTTGTGAACGACTCGTTCCTCGATTCGACCCCAACTACTGCTGTAGCTCAGTCGGCATCAGCGCTCCTGAGCCAGTATTCAGCACCGGTCATCGAGCTCTATCTCCAGATTCAGTTGGATCTGTGTGCCGCGAACGCTCTGGCGGAGCAAGACGAAGACGAAGACGTCGAAGACAACTCGACCAGCGGAGCACGCGAACAGGTGGAGTTGGCCGCTGCCTTAGCACGCGCCAATGCATCTTCGTCCGCTGGGCTACTGGTGAATTTAATCCAGTCCACGTCGGCAAATATCCAGCAAAGCTTGGTTGGGCAGCAGGACATGACGCCAGAGCTCTCACAGCTATATGAGAAGCTGCATTTCTTGGTGGAGTTCGCGGGACACTTTCTGGCGGATGAGTACTCGAGTGAACGACCGTGCATCCCGTCACGGATCCATGCTACTTTCATCGACAATACTTCGCCTGATGCGTCTCCTGTCATCAGT
>JAADVQ010000368.1:0-15609 GCA_023335835.1 Elongisporangium senticosum
GCACTAATTTAGTGCCAGTGGACATGAAGTAGGACAAAGTCCTAACGTTTAGTGTGTGCCACACTAGAAGAGGTCTTCGGTACATGGTACCGGGTTTCGTTACAGACCATGGGTCTGTTATGTAACAAGCCCTGTTACACTTGCCATCGAGAGCAGCTTAAATCCGCATCTTCCAAACATCGAAGTTCTCGGGGCCGGTCGGGCGAGGGAAGTCATCGTGGGAGGTGGAGCTTGGGCTCATAACCTATAGCGTGAGCACTAGGCGCGTAGAGACGGAGAACGAAAGGTGAAGAGGAGTAGGGAGAGAACGGTGAGTTCGCAAGTATATTGTGTGGTAGTTAGTGAATAGGGAGTTATCTGCAGGTCTGTATAGCCTATAGCATAAGTAAGTCATATCGTTACAGCCAGTCATTTGATCTACCTATGCATTCTCACAGTAACAGGACTGTGAGTATTGTCTTTTACAGTTAGTTTGGTTGCAAGGTAACTCTGGGTTACATATGGGGTACGGAGGTTATCCTGCTGACGAGTCCTAACCTCAACACTGCCAAACGCAACATGATCACCGCCTACCACGTTTCGAGAGAGAACAACCTCACCCAGATAAACCGCAATGTGTGCGATTCGACGTATCGCGATGGACTTCTGTATGGCGCCAAGGTCGCTTGCTTCAGCACAACGCGTTACAGGGGAGATCTGCCAACCGTTTCTCCATATCCTCGCCAATGTCAAGAGGGAGAGATGTCACCACGCTATGAGATGACGTTCGACCCACTTGATTACTTCAAGTTTCGGATGGCAGAGACGACTAGCAAGGATGTGACTGGCAAGGATGTGACTCAAGTCCATTACCTGCTCTTGAAGAAAAGCATCCCGGCCGAGAAGATCGTGGCCGCTCGCGTGCGCTCGTGCATTCCAGATCGCAAGAATGAGTCGTGGAACACGTACTTTCCTCATGAATGCGCGAACGAGTACCCAGCAGTTCGCGCATTTGTGAACGTTTGCTTCTGGCATGACGTGGATGTGAGTTGGAGAGATCACGTCGAGAAGCGCGGACCCGTGTTCAATGAGCCTCCAGTTGAGGAAGTTGGTGTGTGGCTTGAAAATTTTCGAGCACCAGACGATGACGACCAAGGAGTGGAGTCGATCACCCAAGGAATCCTTGTGCTGCCTACTCCAAGCGAAAGTAGCAACGAGAATGAATGATAAAGCGAGGAGTAATTCACATTGAGATGACATCTGCTGATTCTTTGTCGTTGGTTCCTCTCTTACTACCGTATCAAACATCGGTGGCTGGCTACGTGCGTTTGCTCAGCCATGCAGGCCACTGGCTAGCGCATCATTTCAAGCCGAGCAACAGATCAGTAACCCCGTGAAACCGCAAATTCGTTGGCTGTGTTATCCAGAAAGCAAGAGTAAACTGATTAGGTGTTGTGTGAGTTACTCATCTCCACAACACTGCATCATCCATTCCATAGCGATGGGATTTCTTGCATATTTCATCCGCAATCCCGTCACTTTCTTTTCCATCAAGCTGAACTCTGGAGTGTACAATATTGACAATCTGTCTAGATCCTGAGGAGCTTCATACAGCGTCTCCAGGCTCCAATCCTCATCCACAAGCTCCGCATTGGGGTTAATCTGAGTTCGATTGAAGTGCAGGCCACTGCTGACCCACTCCAGCAGCCCATGAGTGAATTGGTGTTGTTCATGATCCGATCGCAGTACTTCTTGAATATCAAGCCTTTCAGTTGATTTTAGAATGCTTTGGTCTACTTCGTTCATACTCACAATCCATAGTGTTTGATCACAACCAAGTTGTCGCATTCGACCTTCACCTTGCATCAGTTTGTCTTTCATGAGTTTCGGTCCCAGCGTCAGCACAGCCATGGCATGGGATAGAATTTCATATCCGATCCACGTGATCGCGCTTCATCGAAGATCACAAAAGTGTATTTGAAACGCGCTCGCTGAAGCTCAAGCGGAATTGCTGTATCTCTGATTATGAAACAGAACGCGCTTTTACTGTTGCTGGTAGGCCAAGAAATCCTGCGCGAGCGCCTCCACGTGCTTGAACGGCGTCAAGAAATCGTGTTCGTGACCAGCGAACGACACTTCGCGCTCATCGAAGAGAGCTTTGATGAAGAACTCGTTCGTCTCCGGGTCTTCGTAGACCTCAAACGCCACGATCGTGCCGTATTCCGGCAACGCACGCCCGATCTGCAGCTGGAGAGCACCCACGAGCGCCATGATGGAGTTGTCGTGTGCCGAGAAGAATGCGATGCGGGGCTTGGGCGCCTGGGAATCCTTATCCACCACGCGCTTCAGATGGTCGTAAACCTCCTTCGCGCCGTGCTTGAACGCCTTGTGGCAGAAGTCCTTGCGCGTGTACAGACGATGCCAGAGCCACGAGTCGTACTCGTTGATCTGGTCCACCATCTCCTGCGTGATGCCCTCCGGAAGCGGCAGGCCATGCGCTTCGCGACACGTGAGTGCATCGCGAATGGCCGTCCAGGGCACCGGCTCGTTATTCGGAATGCCAAAGCTCTCGCGAAGGTGCTGTCCGAGTTTCGCCATGGCCTCGCGCTCGTGTTGCTCCCGCTTGGCCACTTCATCGGCCACGATCATCTCGATCTCGTTAAACACGCGCAGCGGATGCTGCGGCGCGAGCACATTGCGCTCGTACGTGTGCACGTAGAGTGGTGCGCGCGCTGCGATGGCTTCTTCCTGCACCTCATCTCCGTCGTGGAACATTCCGTGCAGCAGACACTGCACCGACTGGACCGTGCGCGGCACGCTGCTGGAGAGCACGTAGACGTCGTGCTCACCGGGCGTTGCGGTCGGCAGCACGTGGCCGTACTGCTCGCGCAGTCGGCGGCCCTTGCCGCGCATGTGCTCCACTCCCTTCTGCGTCAAGATGCCGCAGGGCCAGCCGCTGCCGCGCAACGGCGTCGTGTTGGGCGGCAGCGACGCGTTGGCGCCCACGGTCTTGGCAATGCGCTCGAGCGCCGCGAACTGCTCGTCCGTGGCGATGCGGGAGATCCAGAAGGCCTCGTCTTCGGGCGTGAACTTGAACTTGTCTCCGATCTGCGTGAGCACCGGCGCGCGGTCTCCATGGCGGTGGAACAGCAGCACGTGCTGCAGACGCAGGAGCTCTTCGCGCGACGCCATGGCTGAAGGAATGACCTCTCTCGATTAGCTAAACGAACCACGTGGACGTATATAAACAACGGTCACAGTAAATACTAAAGCTGAGTCTGATGACGTTGAATCTGAATCTGGGTTTTCGATGACGTATGCAGTTTGGAAAATGCCATTGGTTGAAAATGAGTACATGTAGGGGAATTTTAAGCGAATCACAGAGGGCAACCACTCCACTTCAACATGGACCGACTGCTGGACTTCAGAGCGCCGCCAGTCCTCGGGGCCGCAGGAACTCGTGCACCAGTGCTTCCATGTGCGTGAAGGGGCAGAGAGCCGAGTGCTCGTGGCCCTTGAAAGTGATCTCTCTGTTGTCGTACATGGCCTTAATGAAGAGCTCGCCCGTGACGCGGTGCTCGTGCAGCTCAAAGATGAGCATGGCGCCATAACGCGGGATCGCGGGCGGCGTCTGGAGCTGAAGCGCCTTGATGAGTGCAACGATCGAGTTGTCGTGGCCAGAGAGCAGCGTGAGTCTGTGTGGGCTGCGCTTCTGTAGTATCAACGCCACAGAGAAGGACACAGTCAAGTTGGGTTGGGCCAGAGATACACAAAGACCGAAGCTGGAAGACTCACCTCTTGCAATTGCTTCAGATGCGAATAGATCTGCAAGACGCCGCCACGGAAGCTGTTGAAGCAAAAGTCGTGCTTCCCGTAGAGCGTGAACCAGAGCCACGCATCGTACTCTTGAATGCGGTCGAACAGTTCCTGGTCGATGCCCTCGGGGAACGGAAGACCGTGCTCTCTGCGTGCAATCAGCACCTCACGCACTGTCAGTTGGAAAGACAAGGCCATGTCAGTGAGCGTTAATGCTGCTGCTGCTGCAGGATCAGAGACAGGAACGTACGCCCAGTCCAGGAAATGCGTCTGTTCGAATGGATCCCCACGATGTCTCGGATCCGCTTGCCGGTGGAGATGATACCGGGCGGCGCGTTCTGCTTCAGCTCGTCTGCAAGATAGAGTCCCAAGTCACCGAACAGCTCGTACGAGTGCGACGGAGCGATGCGGCTGTGCTCATCGGCATGCACCAGGATGAACGGCTCGTCGCTCTTCTGCTGCTGCTGCGGCTCAAAGAACTCTGGAAACATGCCGCAGAGCACACTCTGCGCTGATCGGATCGTGCGACGCACATTGGTTGACAGGACATAGACATGCTGCAGCGGGTCCATCCCATCGATGAAGGCGGCATACTTGGCGCGCAGCGCCTGGCCATTGGCCTGCATCTCGCGGATGCCCTTGGCAGTCAGCTGTCCGCACGGCCAGCGGCCTCCATGGTGCGGCTCTTCCGGCTCTCTGAATCCTCGTTGCTGGTCCGGTTCGCTGGCCACGACGCGCGTCCCGTGGTTGAGCTTCTGGATGACCGTGTGATCGGCCAGGCTCGAGATCCAGAACTGCATTTCGTCCGCCGAGATGCGCAGATTGTCGCCCACATTGCGCGACAGAGGCGTGCGATCTCCGTGGCGGAAGAGCGCCGCCACATGCACCAGCGTCACGTCCTTGGCGTCCACCGCTCCAGCTCCAGGCTGCGGTGCTGCTGCTTGCATTTTGGCGTTTGATTCGCAATACATAAAACCGTACCGTGTTGCCCACCGGAAAGTGGCTGCTGATTGGTTAAAACGTGTCGTCACCTATTTCCGTCCAATCATGTGATGCTATTGCAAATCTCCAGTTCTAGACACGGTTTTCAGCCAATCGTAGTAGATACATCGACAAAGAGTGCTATCATTGGCAGAAAGAATCATTTCAGCAGGATCGCCTCTGCGCGTGCCACCTCATTCACGCCCGATCTTCATTATCGCGCTCCCCCCTTCAGCTCCCGAGTGATCATGGGCCGTCGAGGGGTCTTCCTGCTGCTGACTCTGGCGCTCGTGCTGGCGCTGGGCAACGGTGTGGACGCCGCCAAGAAGAGCAAGAGTCCCAAGAATGTGGTCGCCGGCGCCGAGAAGCTGGCTGAGCTCGAGGGCCGCGTGCGCGATGGCGTGGTACCTTTGACCACGGAGCTGTACGAGAAGTTCGTGCTGCGCCCGGACCGCCCGTACCACTTGTTCCTGATGTTCACGGCCATGGCCGAGAAGTTCAAGTGCGAAGTCTGCCAGTACGTGCCCTGTCCAACGCTCGTGTGCTTGCCTCTATCAGCGGAGAGCTGACTGTGCATGTTCCCTACTACCAGCCAAATGCACCCGGAGTTCCTCACGCTCGGTGAGTCGTACACCGCGGCCAAGCAGGTGAAGGTGGACACGCGCGATGGCCTCGACGTGTACTTCGCCATCGTGGACTTTGACCAGAACCCGAACGTCTTCGGCATCGTACGTGGCAGCAGCAGTAGCCTCGCAGATCACAGTGCTTTACTCACGAGACGCGCTTGTTCCCGTAGTACGACTTTACGTCGGCCCCGCACCTCGTGTACGTGGCGCCCGACCGCTCGGATGACACGGGCAAGGCTGTGCCGTCCAAGATCAAGCTCGGCGCCGCCGACGTGTACAGCGTCTACTCGTCGGGCAAGAAGGCGGAAGAGATGAACACGTTTATCAAGACCAAGACCGGCTTTGAGGTATATCTCTCTATCGAACCAACTAGCGCTGTCGTGTTATTGAGCTCTCATTCTCTCCGTCTACAGTTCACCATCCAGCGCTCCAAGGCCTTCTTGTACGGCGTGCTGGCCTCTATCCTGCTGGGTCTCCTCAGTCTGGCCTACCTGGTGCTCACGCACCTCGACAAGGTGCTCAAGAAGCTGCGCGCGCGTCGCCTTTGGATGACGGTCTCGCTGGTAAGCGCTTCTCCATCGGCCATGCGGTCCTGGAGCTCCATCTCACGCCAATCTCTCTCGTTCTCGTGCAGCTCTTCTACGGTCTGTCCGTCTCCGGCATGGTCTACTGCATCATCCGCGAGCCACCGCCGTACTCAATGGAGCGCAACGGTAAGATCAAGTACTTCCACCCGGCCGGCCGTCAGCAGTTCGTGTTTGAAGGCCTGATCATCGGCGCCTACGACGTGGCGGCTGCGGGCTTTATCGTGCTGCTCACGCAGTGGGCGCTGTACTTGCAGCGTCCGCAGCTGCGTGTGCCTGCTCTCGTCGTCTGCGCGCTGGGCTTCGTGTACATGTACCGCTCCATGATCGCGTGCTACACGTTCAAGAACCGCTGGTACACTGGCTGGATGGGCTTCTAGGCGTCTGTGACGTGTGTGCAGGGCACTGTGTACAAGCATACCTTTGTGGTAAACTTCGCTCTCATAGTGAAAACCCATAAGCTGCGTCTCAAAAAAATCCAGTTTTGAGCGACGTGACTCAGTTGACTTGATTACGGCGGCTGGTATTTATGGTAAACCATCCCGTAAATGGGAAAAGGTTCGAGACTCGCCGAGTGTTGGACAAGCGTTATTTATGGACAACCCACCGTGCTTTTTGACGCTTTGCGACACAACAAAACCGGCGGGCAGAAACGGGTCATCGGGCGGACGACGAGCGTTCCGGATAGAGCGGATCATAGTTTCTGCAGAGGAGAGCGCGCAAGGTCCCCCCCTTATCCGCTCTTCATTCTCTCGTCTGCTTCCCAACTGCTTGGTCACCAGTATTCGCTTGTAAGCGGAACTGATCTCCACCATGGAAGGATGGTTGACCAAGCGCCGAGACCACATGAACCTCATCTGGTGTACGTAGTCGCGTCTCCGTCCGCTTGGTTCCTCATTTGTCGTTAAACGATCGTATCATGATCTAGTGGAGCGCTACTTCGTGCTTGATGGCAATCAGCTGCGCTACTACCGCAAGCGCGGCGACCCAGCGCCGCGCGGCACGTACGTGCTCACGAACGGCTGCTACGCCGGTCCAGTGTTCAACTCGGAAGAAAAGCACAAGCACCACGGTGCGTGTCCGCTCGCTCGTCCGCCTGCCTACCAGTCTCTTGTATACTCATCCGCTTGTGCTGGCTGATCCGCTTAGGCCCCGTGTGGATGTTCCGCATTACGTTCGCCGTGGAGGTGGGCGAGAAGTCGTACAAGAAGGACCGGTTCCTGGACCTGGGCGCCAAGACGGAGGAACAGGCCAAGGAGTGGAAGAAGGCCGTGGAGAACGCCGTGCGCTCGCTCCGGGAGCTCGTGGCGCACCAGCAGAAGCTCAAGACGGACGCCGAGATCTACCCTACGCCGGCGTCGGTGCCGCGCATGCTCAAGACGGACGAGGACATGGTCTCGCTCTTCAATCTGGACGCCGACAACAACTCCAAGTCGGAGCAGGGCTGGTGGTTGGCCAAGGTCGAGGAGGGTCTGCGCGTGATGCAGGAGTGCCCGCTGGGTCACACAGTCGCGGCCGCCATGTTCGCGCAGCACGCCAGCACCACCAACGCGCTCATCCTGGCCTCGCTCACCAGCGCCGTGCTGGCCTTCAGCATCATGTACTCGTTCGTGAACAACATGCTCGTGTGCTTTGGCATGGCGGGTGTGGCCGTGGCCGTGTGCTGTGCGGCCATGATGCCGTCGCAGGCCATCGACATCCCGAGCTTCCGCGTCTCGCAGGTAGTGCACGGCTCGCCCACCGAGGTCTTCCGCCTGCTCATGAACCCGAAGCGGTACCAGCGCTGGGACCCGTCCATCTCGTCCATGCGCGTGATCCAGGAGATGGATGACCACGCCGACATTGTGTACATCACGCAGCGCCCGACCTACCTGTGGCCGCTCTGGCAGAAGCCGCGCGACCTCGTGCTCATGCGCTACTGGCGGCGCGAGGAGGACGGGTCCTACTTTGTCATGTACCAGAGCATGGACCATCCGGAGTGCCGTGTGCGCCACAACTACGTGCGCGCCAACTTCCTGGGCGGCGGCTTCGTGATCGCGCCGCAGAAGGTGCCGAGCGGCGCCATCCGGTCGCTCGTGACCTACGTGCTGCGCTACGACCCGTGCGGCTGGTCGCGCATCTACCACCAGCTCGGCATGGACGTGGACCTCGTGATGCCCATGCTGCGCAGTGTCGTGGGCATCCGCGACGAGATGAGCAGCAACGACTTCATCACGCCCAACGTCACGGTCACGGGCAGCTCGAGCGACGAGTTCTCGGAGACGTCGTCTATGCAGGACGGCAGCAGCTCGCGCCAGCTGCGCACCAGCATCGACTCAGGATCGGGAATGCCCGGTGCCGCAGCCATGCCCAAGCTCCAGACCAGCGTGCCCGAGAAGATGTGGTCCGAGCCGGATGCCTCGCTGTTCCAGGTGCGCGGCTTCAACTACCTGGTGGACAAGAAGAAGATCCCATCAGCCCAGCCCAAGTTCCGCCTCGTGGGCGTGGATCTGTTCTCCTTTGAGGTCTCGCAGGAGCGGTATCACATCTCGGCACGGCCCGAGAGCGTGGCGCGCAACACGTCCAAGTTCACGTTCGTGATCACCATGATCATCCCGGGCTCGGAGAACATGAGCCTGGCGTTCTACTTCCAGCCGAGAAACGACAATCTGTTCGACGACGGCTCGCCATTCTGTGAGCTGATCAACGACTTTCTGGACGGCGACGACGCCTTCCGCAACTCGCGCTTCAAGCTCATCCCGACGGTCGTGGACGGCAGCTTCATCATCCGCCAGGCCGTGGGCTCCAAGCCCACGCTGCTCGGCAACAAACTCAAGTGCCCGTACTTCAAGGGCGACAACTACTTTGAGGTCGACGTCGACATCTCGTCCAACTCGGTGGCCAACACGGTCGTGGGCATGGTGCAGGGCGTGACCAAGTCGCTGGTGGTCGACCTGGCGTTCCTGCTGGAAGCGCAGACCGAGGAAGAGCTTCCGGAGAACATCCTCGGCGGCGTGCGTCTGCAGAATATCTCACTCGACCATCCGCAGCGCGTGCCACGACTCGGAAGTGAGCGACCGCCCAGCTCTGGCGGCAAGGAGCTCACCAAGTCGGTGTTCAATGCGTAAACAACGAGCGAGAGAGAGAACGAGATGCCCACTCGCTCGGTTCTCCAGGAGAAGAGAGCTGGCAGCGAGGCGGAAAGACCCAAGCGTTCAATTCCCTAGAATACATGCTGTATATGAATCCCAATCCCAACCAATCACCACCAGCTCACTCCGTCGGAAGAGTGGGCAAGAGAAACAACAACAAACAGACGTCGTGCTCTTCAACAGAGAAAAAGAAAGAGTGATATTAATATTTGCCCTACAAACGCCTAACAGCTACAGATTTATGTGTTTACTACATCTCATGCCTCCTCTTCCGGTTGCGCAAGACGGAGGAAGTTCGTATGGTCCCAGATTGTGTCCGACATCGTCACCTGGCTCCACAGTCGGTTCACTAGACTGGCGTTGTACAAATCAGCGTTCGAGAGGTACTGGAAGATCTGCGCACTAACTGCGCTCTTCACTGGTGGCAGTCCATCACCAAAGAGCGGGAAGACTAGGATCCGACTGGTACTTGCAGATCTTGATGCTACTAAGACGCCTTGACGCTGCCGCTCGCGTTCTTCTGATGATCCCCACGCCCCTGCTTTCTTGTCAGCATCCTTCAGTGCTGGAGTACCTTCATTGAGTGGAGAAACCGACTTGCTGGTTTTCTTGGGACCGATCATATTTGGAGTCACTGCATCCGCATATGGATTTAAGCGAAAGTTCAATGATGATACAGCTCTCACAGGAGTCAGACTAGCTGTGCGTGCTTGCAGCTGGGATCTATAGCGCTCCGATCGTTCGCGCTCTCGCCGGGGCGAGAACTCAAACGGTGACGAGAAATTCTTTTCCCACGTATCGCGGTCGATGCGAAGCCGCTGGCGAACACTCTGCACCACGGTTGACACAAATGCGTCATCAGCATCCCCGGGACGCAGAGGCGTTGGGGTCGCAGACAACGTACCAATGCTCGCATGCGCCACACATGGAGCCTGGTTCTTACAATCCTACAAATCAGAGGCTTGTTCGTCAGCTGACCATCAAGACATGCGTACAACATGCAAATACACGTACAATGCATCGGCAGTTGTCTCCGCACGGAACTCCAGCTTGGAAACACTCGCAGTATTTCTTTTGGCAAGCTGACTTTTTGCAATGGCAACCGTGCTTGTGCATCTTCTTCATGTTCTGGGTCCCCCGCAAAGCCCGATTACGTTGCACTGGAGTTGTAAATGTGTTTCCACCTTTAGCTGGAGTCGTTAGAGGTTGACCGCCCACGGGGGTGGCCACAGCTATTGTTGCCTCGATTTTCGGTTTGAAAGCATTCGGGTTCTTCTCCAGTCGTGCTGCAATCGCCTGCTGCCGGACATCTTCGGTAGCCTGTGTGTTCGCGCAATCTAAGCAATTGCAGTTTTCATCACAGTATCCGCCGCTGGCAAAACACTCGCAATACCTACACAAAAGCCACAATCAAAATGTTAGCACGTGACTTCACGTGCGAGAATGTGACTCGACTTACAGCTTCAAGCACTTGGATTTCTTGCAGTTGCAAGGAGCTTTCTTAGTGACAGGAGTTGCTGCTGTCGACAGTGTTGTCCCTGGAACTGGTGCCATCAGCAAATTTGAATTGATGGGTGAAACTCCTGCTCCGAGTGTTGCTGGTGCACCACCAGATTGACCCGGCGGACCCTTCATCGGGGTGGCCGGAGAAGCGCAGTTCTTCGATGTTGCAGACACAGCCGATAGGATATTTGTCGAAACAGGAGTTGTTGAAGTAGCTTTGGGAGCACTGCCTATCGGTGTAAACGGGTTTCCGTTCTTTGCTGATGACGATGGCGTCAACGAAATACCAATAGAGAATCCTGTCTTCTCTGGCTTCCACTCTGCAGTAATTGATGGAGTTGCAGGTGGGAGAGATGAGTGGATTCTTGGAGGCGTAGCCAATGGATGTGAATGCCCAACTATAGGCCGACGTGGCATCCGACCATTGAATGGATGCAACGGAGATCGCATCTGTGTGATCTTCATTGGTGTATGAAGCAACTTGCGCTGAACTCCTGAAGTTGAGCTTCTCAACAGACTGCGCTTTTCTTCTAGTTTTCGCTTGCGAATGTGACTTTTTCGTTTTCTGTGTAAACAGCATGTTGTCAGAAGTTCGTACCACCGACAATAGTAGGAAACACAGCTCTGCACGTACAAGCTGTTGTTGATGGCTTGGATCTCGCGTTTTGGATATGTAGTTGACGAATCAAGTTGCGAGTGAAGTTTCATCCTCATGATACTCTGACTGCATATTCTGGCTCGTTCATCTTTTCCAGGAGTAGCACTCGTGGATGCCTGGATATTTGGAAACGAATCCATTAATGACGACGATGACGAAGACCCCGAGGACCCTGGGGAGGTACGGCTTCGATAGAAAAGAGGAGTCTTTGGTGTCGACTGCTGATTTCCTCCTGAACTTCGTGGTGACACAGCTTCTAAACCATTGGTCTCATTTGACTTTTCGTCAGGCATCGAGTTGAATTCATCGTCGAGCTTTGGCAGCGGGAACGGAGGGATCCTACACAACATTTACATTTGAGTCAGTATAATTGGCATCTTGGTTCATGCATGACACGAGCTTGGGGTATTCGTACAGTCGCTGCAGTTCGCACGAAGGTGCTGCTGCCGACACCAGCGGCGAAAACCGAACTGACAGGAAGCTTGTCTCCAACTCATCCGCTGAGACCAAAGGAGACAGTGTGTGGGCAAACGAGAAGAACGAATCTTGGTCGCCGATGCTGTTGTGCAATCCACTGGGAGCGCAATACAGATCGTCAATGTCGAGGTCGTCTTCATCGTCATGAGCATCAAAGTCGTCTTTTAGCCGCCGGGACAGTTGAGGCACACGAGACGGAGGAGATGGGGACGCTGCAAACGAGTGACGTCGTGGCCAGGGCGAGAGAGGAACTTCCGCGCAGTGCAGCGTGATCAGATCTTCCATCTCCTCCTGCTTGATCGCAACCTTCGTGTATTTTCGAGAAGGCGTTCGCACCACATGTTCCCGAGGTTCGTCTTTGATAAATACATCGATTTTTGGTTGAGTAGTCTGTGCTGAGATCGAAGACGTCGAAGTTTCTTCCTCGTGTGTCTTTGATTCGCGAGGTGTTTGCACGATACCTCGCCGTTTCCGGGTCTTGCCGGCCTCGCTCGTACTGCATGGAGAGCGGAAGAACCGAGAAGGCGACGAAAATGCACTGCTAAGCCGCCGCGCAGGCGAAGACGTCGCAGAAGCTGGAGGAGAGCTCGCCATGGTCGGACGCCCAGAGGACGCTGGAGACGGAGTAAACAAGTGGAAGGTTGATCCGTCTAGCAGCAGCAAGCCATTCCAGTCAGCAAACCATTGGGACAGGCATGCCCACTGCAGAGACGCATCGACAGGGCAAGCGCAGCAACAAACCTATGCTGAGAAAGTCGAGCACGCCCTCCAGCGGCATGGTATCGGCCGCTAGAATCGCAATGTCTTCGCCTGTTTCGTCGGTTGATACGAGTCGCAGTCGGCGCGTCGGGGTTCTCAGGGGCGTATGCACGAGGCAGCGCCCATCATCACCCATGTTGGCCGCTTCGACTGCGTCTGCCGACTCTGCGGCTGCCAAGCTCCTCCGCTGACGGCGGCGCGAGGGCGACGGCGTGCGTGCAATCATCGCAGCAGCGGTGGCGCTTCGTTTACGCAGTGACTGCCTCGTTGCCACGCAGGCCGGACTCTTCTCCACTTGCTTCATGACTGACGTAACCCTAGTATTAGCAAATGCGCGGGAGAGAACTGGATGGTGCAAAGCCGGGAGCAGACGATCGTGACCGCGACTTGGGGGCAATGAGCAGGGTCCTTATGCTGCGCAATGGGCTTGAGACTGGAGCGCTAGGCGCCTTGCGGTCGCTGCAATGGGCTCTGGCGTTGGACGTCTGCTGGGCCAGCGGCGCTTCTGAATGCTGCGCCGGACTTTTTTTTCCGAATCCCCAAATCATCGCCGCCCGCCAAAAAAGACGCGCGAAAACCTGAGCGGCCTTTTCAGCCAATCGGAGAGAGGAAGGACAACACGGTTTCGACCAATCACGGAGCGGATACCCACGCGACCTCGCGCCTTTATTCTTGGCAGTCATTGGCTGCAGCTGAGTGGGACTGACTTGGGAGACGATCTTCATGCAAACACTTACTCATGGTTCTTGGGTCCATAAGCATGAAGATTGAGTCTTGACGAGCATACACGAATGTCTTCACACATAGATACAGCATCAACTACAGACCGAGTAACACACATTCGTCAGTGAACAGTCAGGATACACAGCCATGCAGCCTCGCGAGGACAAGGAACAGAGACGAAGCCATTTTCATATCCATACTGGGAATCTATGTATCATTACCAGTGCAGAAAGCGCCTTGATTCCTTGAGAGGCTTTCCATACAGTCCTGAGTTACGCCTGACCATGGCTTTCTGGTAATACCTGATGGAACAGCAACACACACATCGACACCATACAAGTGATCAACTTTCGCATTTAGCATGGGCATACAGTAGCGACAGGCACGGTCGGACCACATACCCCACGGAGAAAGCCATGCGCATAGGAATGAGAAGGAGGTCGAACGAACGCACTCAGCTTATCTGCCGGTGTCTTCCTGCTTGATCCTGTAGCCGCCACAATCGTCGCGGCTGCTTGAGGATGGATAATAGTGGTCACTTCGTTTTTCAGTTCGACTTCCAGTCCCACGGTCGCGCGATCGGCTGGGACTGCGAGGGCGGCTGCTCTCTGCTTTCGAGCGCGCCTGAGTATAATAGCGATCGCGACTGCGACTTCGGCTGGAGCTTCGGCTGTGACTGTCATTGCGATCGCGGCTGTCGCGCTTTCGCTTTTTTGAGCTGGACGAAGTTACCGGTCGAGGACTAGTGCTGTAGCTACGATAATCTCGCCCGCGACCGCGATCATAACCGCTCTCGGTTCTATAGTACCTGTCGTCGTCACGATCATAAGCCTTGCTGCTTCGCTTGTACTCGCGGTCGTGATCATATTCTGAATCGCGATTGTAGTCCCGCTCGCGAGCGTAATCTCCATCGTCGTCGCGTTTGTATTCGCGGTCATAGGTCCGAGACGACTTGGAATCGCCGATTTTGTAGTCGCGAGCATAAGAACGATCGCGGTCATACTCACGACTGCGATCATAGTCTTGGTCGTATTCTCGCTCTCGGTCGTAATTCCGGCTGCGGCTGTATTCCTTGTCCCGGCATCGGTCGTAGTCTTGATCATAGTTTCGTTCCCGGCTGTAATCCTTGTCACGACTGCGTTCATACTCTTTCGATCGACCGTAATCTTTGTCTCTACTACGGTCGTAGTCCTTCTCACGGTCATAGTCCTTGTCGCGGGTGGTACGATCATAGTCTCGAGTACGATCATAATCTCTTTCACGATCATAGTCACGATCTCGGTCATAATCACGTTCTCGGTCGTAGTCACGTTCTCGGTAATCATCTGCCTTCTTTCGTGGTGGCAATTCGTCGCGGTACCGGTCTTTTTCAGATTCACGGGGCTTCTCAACCTCACGACTACGATTATCGTACCGTGAGCTCGTCGATCGGCCGTTTGCGCTGCGGCTTTGGCTTCGGTTTCGTGAACGCACGGCAGGAAGCTCTTGCTTGATCCTGATGCCTTCAACCTTGTCTTTTCGTGGATTACCACGAGAGTAAGATGATCGAGAATCATCGCCACCGTGACCCTTTGAGCCGGATCTGCTTTCTGAGACAAGATCCGTGGTGATTCGTGACCTGGACTCATTCACTCCCTTCTTCGTGCTTTCTGCCGGAAGCTGAATCGTAAACACATCGACGCGCAGACCACCTTGCTGGCACCGGAATGCCTCCTTCAAGCTCGTGGAATCAGTTCGAAGACGAGTATCGACAGTACGCACAAGCATATCAAAGTGTTTGCGCTGGTCCTGTTTCCACTCTGACAGCATGCGATATTCCTTCAGTATTTCCTCTGTTGCAAGATTCGCAAAGCACAAAGATCAGTCAGTCAGCACAGCATCTACCAAAGGATAGGATTGCACAAAGCGACGTACTTGCGGAACGCTCTGTGAGAATAGCTCCCTTGGGGTCTTCTTGACACCACTTGAAGCTGAAAATGCGACTCTTGTTCCTGCACGCAATATAAGCAGCTGCCTCTGCCAGAAACTGCGCCGGAATCGACAAGCATGTGGGCAGCCAGAACCTATCCGTGCAAATTATTAGCGAATACGTTTATTCCCTAGAAGCCTTCATGCCAGTAACACGTACAATTCTTCCAAGACTGCATGAGCATCGTCCGAAATATCCTGGCGAACTAAAACATATCACGAGACGAGTCAGACGAACAGTCAGGTGTAACTCGAGAGAGAGCGGGAGTCTTACATTTCTCTTGCATCTGGTCAAGCGTGCGTCGCAAGTAGTAAAACGGCATTTCCATAGTCAAATCAAAGTCGATCCCCTTCAGCACCTCGATTTCGTAGTGCAGCAGTTGCATGCGCTCCAATTCCAACAC
>JAADVQ010000369.1:0-15606 GCA_023335835.1 Elongisporangium senticosum
ATGTGGATACTATAATACATTTTTCATGTACAGGCGGAAACATTTCTTAGACGAAAAGTTTGATGATTCAGTTCTTGACTTCGTAGAAATGATGCTTTCATAAACTAGCCATCGACATTGTACTACTTCGAAGTACTATGAGTGTTAAATGATCAATTGAAATGCGGGCATTTAATTATGGTGGATTATTGCGATGTCTTTCTGAAGCAATTCGACTAAAACATTCAAGCTTTATCCCTTAGCTAATTGTCAATGTGCGTGTGTGATGCGTTATTGCATTCGTTAGGAGCTAAACATGCACTTGCGATGACCTTTACCTTTCAAATCATGCGGCATAGGGATCGCTCTTCTCTGGAGGTAGCTTCCTGGCTTCCACGTGTGCTGGCTGTGCCTGGATTGAACGCTTTTCCTCGTGAAAGCAGTGACAAGCTCAAAACCAACGGATTTAACTTCTCGTTGGCATACTTTTTGTTGCAGGATACTGGTGATGTTGCTTGAAGCCAAGGCTGATCCACAAATTCACTCGTACTTTCGGCAAACAGGGTCTGCATACACGAGATGGTTTTCCCACAAGAGTAGATCGTCTTCTTCCGACGAAAACGGCAGAACTACTCCGACGCTGTTGAAATTTTTGGCACTGTCGTACTCCAGATTCACATATTTATCCTTCGCTTCCAGTAGCGCAAACCAAAGTGATCGAGTTGGTGCTGCTGCTTCTCGCTCTTTCCGTTCGCGCTCACAATTGTAGAGGAATGTGCCAAACAAGCCAGAGAAGACATGCTCGTAGAGAGCAGCGAGGAGCGCCTCGTTGAACTCAAAAGCCCAGGGCTGCTGCCGCCACACTTGCCACATTGAATCAAGCCACTGAATAAATACCGGTGATTGTTCCTCAACTTCTTGCTGACCCGGTCCATCACCATGGCTGTATCGATGGCGGAACATGTGGCCAAATGAGCACCATTCCTTTTCAATAAGCATAAGAAACCCATTCAGCGTGCGGTAATATGGATCAAGAAGCAGTTGCACCATCGTTGTAAGCTGAGGTGTACGGTCCCAACCATCACTACAATGGATCATCACTGAATCGCCTTGATCAAGGTATCGACAAATATCTTGAGACGTTGCTAGAATACGTGAAATATGCATGAACCAAAAAGTGTTTCGAAGCGCAAAGAGCCATTCACTTCCATATCGCTCTTGACCAGGCTGACAGACCGAAGAAAGAGAGCTGTAGGATGATCGCACTGCGTGAATATTCGCAATATCGCAGAAATGCAGCTCTGAATTTGGGTAATTGCGAGGATCTTCGGTACCTTTACCCTGCGCTGAATTAGCTGTCGCAGCCATTTGGCTTCTTGCGTCAAAGAAGTGGAACTTTGAATCTTCGTATTCACTTGTAGCTCGTTGCAATGCTGCAATGAGCTTTTGGTCAGATTCTGCAACATATCCACTCAAACCTGCACAAGGTTGCGCACAGCGACATGCTAATGCTCCTGAATGTGGATGGCGCCATACAACCGCGGGAATACGACTTGCACTGCGATACACACTCAGTTCCCGCAACTCTTCATCATCCAAAACGGAAGGGATAACGAATGCATCTGGATACGATGGGAAAAGAGCATAATCTGAATTGTCGTACAGCCGCATCCAGCTGTCTTCAGCCAGCAATTTCATCCGTCGGTAATCTTGCTCTGGGTTGTAAAACTGATGGATCGGTGTCTCGATATTGGCATCGCTGTTCCCAGCCTTTTCCAGAAGTGCCTGGTAGTGTTGATGGGCGAAGACATATGGCGGGTCATAATACAATTCCCATATGCAGTTCAGGAAATCATATGCAGTGGCTTCATCTTCAAAGGCGATACTGGCACGTAACAAACTCTTGCACTCAATGTTAGCCACGTGAGGAGCCGTGGTTGAGCTCTCAGCGGATACGATCGACGACAGAGGAATCTCCATTGCATCATTCGCGCTTTGAGGCATCCAAATCACGCGGTAGTTTGTCAGCACGAGCGTTCCATCAATGCTGAAATGAGGAGCTGAGCCCAAAACCATCTCTCCGACCACATTGGTGACTTGTCCAACGCCTCGAAAGGCGCCCTTCACCGCATGCGTACCAAGGCCGAGCATGCCCATGCCAAGGCCTTTAGCAAAGCCAAATACGCCACCATTGGCACCACCTTGGTACGTCTGGTTCACGAGCCCTGCTGCGCCCTTCAGAAATGCACTCCCGACGCTCGTCGACGCACGGAACAGCCCTCTTCCCAGTGAGCGCGTCGGATGTGTGTAATCTCTTGTGAAGCAATTTGTAGTCTGAACTTTGTGACCCGCAGCGCCCAAGGACGCATATGATCGAGGCGGTCTGCCTCCATTGCCAGTTCCTTCATCGTCCGTTGAAAACTCACCCGCGTCTTCCGACGAAGAGGAGGAAAACACCATCTCTTGCTTGGCGTCACTGTCGTCGCTCTTGTAGAAGATAATGTAGGCTGCATTTTCCACTTGAAGCCGAAGAACTTCACCGGCGATCGGATAAATATCGCCCACGAGCGGCTGCGAGGCGTCTGTCGGCATGGTCACGCGGAAGCTGGGCGTCAGTCTTCCTCCTGTGGGCGTCATTCTCCCTCCAGAGCGCGTCTGTGGTGGTGTGAATCCATTTCCTTTTGCAGCATTAAAGCCTCCGGTGTGGAATTGCATACCGTTGCGACTGTCGCCGTTGCTGTAGAGATGATATCCGCCGTTGAAGGTCGCCGTCTGCGGGAAGCGGAACGTGTCGTCTTCCGAGATGGGGTAAAAGGGCGACAGTGCCTTGGGCGGCGTGGCTTCCTGGCCGTTGGCCGTCACGAGCTCCTTGGCCAGCGAGAACTCGTCATCGTCGCCCAAATCCGAGAAGCTGCTGGAGATTTTGCGCTGCACGGGCGTGCCAAAGCTGCCAAAGGTCGTATCGGTTTCGAAATCCAGCGCGATCGCGAGTTGGAATCGCTGTCTGTCCGCTTCCTGTTGGCTCAGGGCCACCGCCTCTCCGTCGTTCTCGTGCTTGCCGTCTTCTTCGTCTTGCTTATGCTCTGTTCGCGTGGGCTGGTACGAAAAGAGCTCTTCTTCGCACTCGCGGATCGATTCCCGAGGCGCCAGCACAGCGCAGTCGCCGCCAACGGCGGGACCGATGTATTGCTCCTGGTGTTGCATGGGGTGGTACAGCTCCCCGCTGGATCCATTACTGCTGGACGACGTGGGCGAGACGATCTCGTCCAGCAAGAGACCGGCCCGCGGGTCGTGCGGCGGGTTCTTGTAGATCGCGAGGGGCTTGCTGCGCGGCGTGCGTCGTTCGCTGGGCATGACGACGTCCCGCTGCTGGCGATGCTGCTGCTGCTTGGGCTGAGTCGTGGGTGTCCTGGGCGCTTCCCCTTCCTTTGGCTTGGGCAAAAGGCCCCGAGGTTTGTGCTCAGAAAGCCAACAGAGGGCGGAATGATGGTCTCGTCAGTTTTTTCTCCATGGCCTAACCTATTTTAACACACAGAAGGTTAAAGGATGTTAAGGATTCATCCATCATTCATAGTGGACGTGAGTTTACTAGCATGGTAACATCCACTAACCTTCACTCCGCTTGAAGGTGCCGTGATTCGATGGAAGCTGCTGCTTGAGTGAAAGCTGCGACATGCGGGACCATGTCTCTGTATCGGCATCTTGACCAAACGTCGTCATCACGGAGCCACGAAAAAGAACAGACTACACAACTGCCTTTGGGGCGTTGGATTGCTCTCTCTCTTCCATCAGCATGTCGCTGCTGATGTCACGCATGGCGCCAACACGGATTCTTCAATCGCCATATCGATGGGTAAAGCTGCCCATCACTTCTGCTTCGGTCCTTCGGCATCATTGGCCGGTAGATATCATTGCCCGTTGGACTTGCCCAATGGTCAAGCTCATACAGCGTCCGCATGAGTGTCGTGGACTGCTGTGTGCTGATGGTAGCTGATGACCTTCACAGACGAGAGCTCCTGTCTTCCGTCGTTGTCAGGGGCGTTAAACGCATAGCCGGAATCTGTCGTAGTCAGCACCAACACATCGTCAGCCTCGACAACAAACCAACAAGGTCTTATGTAGCGATCAGTTGCGTACATTGCTTTCCCAGAGGCGATACAAACATCGATTCGCGTGGTGGCTCCACCTGAAGTAAAAGCGGCTCACACCCCACCTGGGCACCGCCGTGCATTTTGATCGACTGCCGCTCTCGTAAAATATCGGCGATGGAAGGGAAATAGCTCGTCTGGATACTACAGCAGCACACACAGAGGAATTCAACAGTTAAGGCCAGATCAAACATGAGCAAACACACATGGGAACTCACGATTTGACGCAAATATCAGCGATATTCGCTGTCCATGGAAAGATCAGGACATGCAGCCAGAAGACAGGACTGCATGCCAATCACATAAGTATAGTCAGCAAATGGATCTCCGTCATAGTTCAGCTGGTATGCTCGTACCTGTGAAGCATTCGACTGGAGACGCCAGCCAGCTCGTTCCCCATGCCATTGATCGAGGGGAAAGTCACCAAAAAGGACAGAAAAAACACCAGGCTGAACAGCAAAACGCCGAAATTGTATTTCGTCCAAAATTCAGTCTCGAGAGCCACCTTGAGATTGGCAGACAGCAGCAGCACCGAATAGATGACCGTGCCTTGGAAATACAAGGCATGATTAACTTCACCAATGGAATTGACCGGATTCACCACGCACATGAAGCAAATGTGCGCATGGATGACTGCATCAATGATCCAAGCCAAGAAACACTTCGTATTCAACCCTTCATTGCATTGCCCAGCAATATAAAGCTTCGGGTACCGCAGAGCTTGCTCCGGCTTTACATCCTGATGAAATATACCAACCGCGATAATCGGAAGGGCCAGGAAGAAATTCCAGCCAGCCATCACAAAGCTTTCGAACACACTTGTACCAGACTGTCCATTACGAAAATTAAACAGAAACAGAGCGATCACGAGAGCCACGTTCTTGTAGAACGAGTACAGGATCAGTTTCGATATCCGATGGTAGTTGTATCGCCCGTGCACCAAGAGCAGTCGCTCCAAGAAGCGAAACTGCGAAATGGCGTAGTCACTGGCATTCACTGCCTGAACTCCTTCTTGCCCAGATATTCCAATGCCAACATGGGCTGACTGAATCATGTTCACATCGTTTGCCCCGTCGCCAATCGCAAGAGTGATGGCTTTGTGCGGCGAGTTGTAGCGTACTAGATTGACGATGTCAGCTTTCTGCGCCGGGGAAACACGGCAGGCGATCACTGCTTGACATATAGAAGACAATAAGCGAATCTTTTCGGCGAGTTGAGCAGAAGCAGCGAGAGATTCCGGAGTCGCTTTGCTGGACTTTGGCGGGAAAACGTGCACAAGTGACTTGCCGTCGCATACAAGCGCGAGATGACTCGACACCAAATTCGACCGAAGATGCGACTGGACATCATCGGATTGGAAAATGTCGTTGACTTGGGCGGTCAGATCTGTCAGATTTTCACAGTTGATCGTCAGAATACGCATTCCACTGTTAATCAGCTGGCAAGCATGGCCAATATTAATGGCGGTTTCTTCTTTGTCCCCAGTCAACATCCAGATTTTGATCCCTGCCTGTGCAAGATTGAAGATTGCAGCGGGTACGCCTTCCTGCAGTTTGTCCTCGATGGCAGTGGCGCCAACTATGTTCATATCGACCTCGATCTCTTCAGCCACCTCTTCTAGCATTTCATCTCGATTGCACAGAGAGGTTACAGCGCTCTGGTATTTTGCGTCCCATGTGAAATACTCTTCTTCAGATATCTCTCTGCTGCTTAGTACAAGTGTTCGCAACCCTTCGCTAGCGAATCGTTTTAGCTCTTGCTGCAACACCGTCAAATGCTGATATTCTGCACTTCTCGGTATCATTACATTGTCAGCACCTTTGCAAAAAACAAAGTATCGGTTCAAGCTGGTTCGCACGACCACGGACATGCGCTTTCGGGTACTGTTGAATTCATTCACATTCAAAATCGTGTACGTTCTTTGCTCAGAAGATCCACTCTTTTTCGTCACCCGAACATCCACCAGCGGAGCTGGTGTCAGGAAATTGTACCCAAGGCATTTGGCTGCTTTCACAAGCGCTTCTTCGTCTGGTGAAGAGGCGCGATATTCAACAGTCCCATCAGCCTTGTTTTCTTCAGGTATGACTGAGTGACAGACAGACAAAATTGTCAGAAACTCATCAATGCCAGCGGCCCCTTCACCATTGCTGTCTAAAATATCGATGATGCGTGGATCGTCGAAATGAATACTTGGATCGAAAGCTATTTGTGCTTTCTTAGGGTCGTAGGTCATTGAGTCGTCTTGCACATTGGTTCCACAGCTGATTCCACTCAATTGCACGGTAGTTTCGATCGCAGTCTTTCTAGCCAATGCAGCCACCGCACGACCAATCTCGGTGGTGCCAAACCCATACGACACGCCCGAGATGAAACACTTTCGAAATTCCATGATATTGCGGGTCAATGTACCGGTCTTGTCGCTGAAGATGTACTCGATTTGGCCGAGCTCTTCGTTCAGATCGGACGTGCGAGCGATCGCATATTTGTCTTCGTGGCACATTTCAGGGTCCGATGCGATCTGCTTGGCCTGGATCACCTTGACTATATCCAGTGATACATAGAGGGAGATCGGCACAAGATTATTGTACAAAATGAGGAAGGTGAAAAAGCTCACAATGTCCGCAGCGTGAGAAGTTCGTTTGATCGATCCCATGTACCATAATCGAGTCTCATTCCGGTCCATCCATATCATGTTGCACGCCGTACTGATCACACAGAGTATCGTCTGCGTGGCAAAAATAAGCAAGATACAACGGTTCACCATTTTGTAGACATTGCTCTGCTTGAACGGGGTCACGCGCGAATTCTGCATGAGCTTGGTCTCGTGACCCGTGAATATCACAAGGCCATACAGATACGGACAGCCACGGATACTGCAACCGCGCAAGATGATATTGGATGGGCCGATGGGGAATGTGTCTTTCGTTGATTTCTGGGTGATTTCAATTCGTCCTGTGAAATTGTACAGCCGATTGTTCGGATGCTCGTAGTCCATGACGCCGGTGAAGGCCATCGTGTTGCGTGCATGCTCTTCTTCATTGAGAGGCGGGTCGTTCAACTTCCGAAAGCCCACATACTCGCCTAGCTCCTGTATCGAGCATCGTCGCTTCAGATTCGTTTCTCCATCCAAGTTGCAGGTCTCCACGAAGCACCGGCCTTCCTCTTCGGCGGTCGAGAGGATGAATATATCGGCAGGAGCTTCATCATGGTTGTGCAGGCAGACAATGTCGCCCACTTGGAGCTCCACCCACCGCTTCACGATCGTTTCTCCGCGGCGTCCAAGCACGCGGCAGGTTCGAGCATTCTGCGCGTCGTCGGCCGCGTGACGTCGCTTGTCTTCAATGGCCTGCTTGACCATGGACACTATGAGCACCATCACCAGCGGGCCAGCCGTCGTGTACTGGTTCGTGGGCGACCACGGCGTGGCCACTTGCAAGATCGAGATAAATAAAAAGTAGCAGTTGGCCAGCACGCGGAAGAACTCGAACAGCATCTTGGGTACAAAGCTAAGCCATCACACAGCGTTAGCATACATAGCAGGCACGCCACAGCGTCACTAGTCAGACCGGAACAACCACCACACCTTATAACGGTGTACTTGGACGTGACCACGCGGTTGTCGGCATAATGGCCGTCCTTTTGGACCCGCGCATTCTCGGCGTCGTTGTTCAAGTAGACGCGGCGGAAGGTCTCGGCGTGCACTGAGGTGGCCGGAGCCATGGCTGCAGACGGTTGAAGACAGGGCGGAGATCGAGAGTGCTCGTGCAGATGCCGTCACTCATGGCGCCACCGCCTCCCAGCGGTCGTGGATAGTCTGCCGAATGGACTGGGCTGTTACGTCAAGCCCAAGTTGCCGTCTCCATGGCGGCGGCTATTTATGGACTGAGGCAGGCATCTTGAAAATGTTCTCAGAAGAAAAATGTCCAGCAACATAAATTTCTACCAATCACAGAGAAAGAGTCAGAAATACAGCATTTCAGCCAATCGAAAAGCACAGACTTTGATTGGTGCCCGCCTTTGGCTTGGGCACTCCGAGCAGGTCATTCCAACCAGTCCATCGAAGCCTCAAGCGACGCGTCGATCGATCACCATGGCCAAGAGTCTACGCTCCAAGATCAAGCGAAAGTTCCGCACGGAGCTGCGTAAGCGCATCGGTGTGCCGCACGAGGCCGTGCGCGATGCCCAGATCCAGGAGAACCTGAAGAAGACCATCGAGACCCAAGGTGCGGTTTGATCTGTTTGCTTATCGATGCGTTATTGCGGCTTGAAATGCTAATGGAGATGTGGTGCATTTGATCTATAGTGGGTGGCGCCTCGGTGGCCATGCTCAAGAAGCTGATGGGCTCTGCGTCTGCCCCCGTGGCCAGCATCGACAACAGCATGGAGGTCGAAGAAGCGCGTGCCTCGGTCGCGCAATCGGAAGCCCAGCTGCTGAACGAAGAGGCGCTCAAGGAAGCCAAGAAGAAGGCCAAGAAGGACGCCAAGAAGGTTGCCGCCAAGCGACGAAGCAAGAAGTTCGTGCACTTCCACACGCTCCGCAAGAAGGGCGTGTAAGCTTCTTCCTCTGCAGCGCGTCAGTGTTCCAAGCGAACCTGCTCTTCACTCCTTCATTTTTGCCAGTGTTTCTCCAATTGTAATCTGCTGCTTATTTTATAATCAAGAAGGCGCTTTGCTCTGCTTGCTTTCTCGCTGCTGTGTCAATCGTCCCAGTCCGACGCCTCCTGCGGCGGCTCGAACGCGATCTGCTTGTCGTATTGGAAGTCCGTCTGGCCAGGTCGCACCAGGTTTTGCTCAAACAGCACGTCCATTTTCGCCTTGACCTGCTTCAACTGCGTCTCGGACACGCGATTGTAGTCGGCTTGAGGCAGCACAACGCTTGGAGATGGATTCGGGTGCTGTGGAGGGACGACTTGATCAACCAGCTTTCGAACCAGCCGCTGCAGCTAAAGGCGACACAGAGGAACACTCAGAGTCGCCTCAGAAGCTGGGGACACACCATTCAATCCGTACCTGCTGAACCGAGACTCGCTGGTTGCCCAGCACTTGGTCGTGCTGACGGATCAGACTGCGCACGATCTCACTGATCGCCGATTCCTGCAATTGAGCGTTAGGATCATGGGACTATAACCATTGGAAAAACGATTCTGCTTACGTCAATCGACCCACGATACGGCCGGAGCTCGTCCTGCAGATCGATCTCGTGATGGTACAGCACACTGGCTTGGCGCGACGACTGCGCGTACGAGTATTCGACAATGATGCCTGGTGGAGTAAAGCGCAGCGCTATCCGCCGTGGCTCGATCACGCTGGTCATCCGAAGCGCTCTCGCTCCGTTTCATGAATGGCGTCTCTCTGTCAGGCTCCTTTTCGCCCAAAGAGACGCCGCGTGGCTTATTTTGGCTCGGGCTCTTCATGACATCGCATGGAACGAAAGCGATTGCATCTGCATTGCTGTATGATTGATCCAGTACGTGCATTGTGGTGAACAAGCAGCAGTGAAATGCTGAACGAACGAGAGCGTGGCTCTGCCCTGCGTACGAGCTTCCTTTCCAGCTCTGGAGACGGTAGCAACCTCAGATCAATTGTCTTGAGTTATGATCGCAGTGATGTGTTCAACCCATAGCTAGATGTGAATCTACTGAGCGCTGGGCTGCATGACTCGCTTGGACCCGCAGCAGGCCTGGCGTGCCTCTCCAGCCTCGCTATTGGTCCACTCGGCGTTCTCCTTCCACACGCGCGTGTCGCCTTCGTACTGCTCGCTCTTCCAGATGGGCACCGTGGCCTTGAGCGTGTCAATAGCGAATGCACAGGCTTCGAGCGCGTCTCGGCGGTGGGGCGAGGACACAGCGATGATCACACTGGCCTGCTTAACCTCCACGACGCCCAGACGGTGGAACATGGCGATACCCACGATCCCGGGCCACTGCTCGCGCATCTGCCCGCAGATCTTGCGCAACTCCGCGACGGCCATGGGCAAGTATCCTTCGTACTCCAGGCGCACGACCTTCTTGCCGTCGAAGTGGTCACGTGTGGTGCCGATAAAGGTCGATACAGCGCCTGCGCTCGCGTGGGTCACGAGGTCCACGCAGCGCTGCGTGTCCAGCGGCGTGTGCATTACCTCCACGAAGTCCATCGGGTGCTGCTGCATGCTGGTCATCGTGCCTCGAGTGACACTTTGGCAAACATGTGTGCATTGATTGGTCGAAAATACTGAATACATGCGATGATTGGCTAAGATACAGCCTTCAGCTCTTCATGCCGCCACATTTCCCCTTTGGAGCCACAATGGCCAACAGTGGTGAGCCGGAGGACCTGTGGTTGTATCTGGATGCGCAGAGCGGCCAACAGAAGGGCCCGCTGCGCGAGCCCATCGTCAAGCGCCTGATCCGTCGCGGCATCCTGCAGCCCAACCAGTTCGTATGGACGGCGCGGCTGACCGAGTGGGCTGCGCTCGCGACGGTCGAGCCCTTTGCGAGCTACTGCACGCACTGGACGACGTACTGGTACTACATGGCCGACGCAGAAGCCCCGGCTGCGGCTGAGGGCGCAGAAGATAATCGCAAGGGACCTGTGCAGACCACGGATCTGGTGACGCTGTTTGTGGACGGTGAGATTGACGGCATGACGCTCGTCTGGTGCAAGGACCTGCGTGAGTGGAAGCCCGTGAGCGAGGTGCCAGAGCTCAAGGAGTTTCTGCACGATGCGAACGAGGATTTGGACCGACAGGCAGAAGTGCTCGAGACGCAGGAGCAGGTGGACGTGAAGGACCAGGTCTATGAGGACGCGTGAGTGCTGTACTGGTGCAGTGTGTAGCTGCTGGCTGGTGCTGCAAGGCTGATGCATTCATTATGTTTCTGTAGTGCTGTGGAGGCGTTTGTGGCCGAAGATGGCAAGCAGTACGTGTTCGATGCCGAGACAAAGAAGTGGATCACGCCCCAGGACAAGATCGAAGACGATCTCGAAGCGCTGCGCGAGGCCATTGGAGAAACTACGCCTATCATCGAGGCGAAAGCAGCCAAGAGTTCTACGTTAGAGAAACCAAAGGCAGCGCAAGCGAAGGATTCGAAGGTAGCAAGTGAGGTCAAGACTATGGATGCAGAGGCTGTGCAGACAGAGACCGCTGCTGGTGAAGCTCCTGCAGATGACCAGGAGAAGAAGAAACGGAAGAAGAAGAAGAAAAGCGACAAATGGAAGAAGGCCAGGAGCAACACCTGGGTCTACGTCAATGGACTACCACTGGACGTCACGATTGAAGAAGTGCACGATCACTTTGCCAAGTGCGGCGTCATCCAGACCGATCTCGTGACCACTGAACCGCGAATCAAGCTGTACAAGAATAAAGACTACGGTGGACTGAATGTACGCTTCTCCAGCCTCAATCCTTGTCGAAATGGCCTGATGTATCATAATATTTGTATTGCATAGGGCGACGGTTCTGTATGCTTTATGAAAGAGGCATCAGTGGAGCTGGCTGTTCAGCTGCTTGACAAGTCGCAAATTCGACCAGAGTACGTTTCGGATATGATCATTCTGGTCTGGCATTGTTGTTGTCTGACCCTCGTTTGCACGGATGGTTAAATATTTTGCTATGTAGCTGGACAATTGATGTGTCTCCAGCAGAGTTCAAGCAGAAAGGAGATGGCTTCGTCAAGCGGAAGAAACCAAAGCTGGATTCGCGTGCCAAGGTGAAGAGGATCGAGCAAGAAAAAGTGAGTCTGGGTGTTTATTTGAGCAATCTGAAGCCCTCGCTGCCGATTATAATGTGTCATGATTTATTTCGCAGGCACTCTCTTGGAACGAAGGAGAAGACGGTGATCGAGGCGGCTTGCGTATTGTGGTCATCAAGCACATGTTCAGCCCGGACGAAATCGAAGGTAACATTGGTACCTTTTTGATCCATTTTGAAGCCACGTTACTGATCATTGGTTATCTGCTCAGATGAAGCTTACGAGAACGACTTGAAGGAAGACATTCAAGACGAATGTTTGAAGATTGGAGAGACTGACAAGGTACATTTTCATATGTGTTATTTTATCTTTCACGATTACTGAGTGGGTAATTCCATTGTAGATCACTATTTTCCCGAAGCATGCCGATGGAGTCGTTGTCATCAAATTTGCATCAAGCGGCAGTGCGGCGCAGTGTGTGGATATGATGAATGGACGATTTTTCGCCGGGCGCAAACTCGAGTGCGGCTTTTGGGATGGCACAGACTACACCTATCGTGAAAGTAAAGATGAAGAGAAGCAACGATCGGAGCAGTTTGAGGAGTGGCTTGAAGAAGGTTCGTCATCTGAGGAGGAGGAAGAAGAACCCAGCAACGAAAATAGCACTGAAGACGATAGAGTACTTGCATCGGGGCGAGTTCTTCCTCCTCTGGACGATGATGATTATGATAGCGAGGATGAAGATGCAAGTGAACCCTCAGGTGAAGATGTGCATGCGGGACGCGTTCTGCCTCCTCTTGATGAGAATGAGGATGATGATGATTAATTGAAGGAATTACCACCTGGTTTTCAAATTGGAATTCGAATGCCTTGATTAGATTAGATTTCGAAGTTTATGTGTGCCTCGGTCGTGATCTGCAAAGGCGATGCCTGTGCGCAAATATCTACTGAGCTACGTTAATGAGCGGAGCAGAATAGCTCAGCACTGGATGAAGTAGCCAATCATTGCTTGAGTTACTTTTAGAACCGTTTCTATTCGGATAAATGGCGAAAGCTTGTTGCTGAAGCCATTGCACTTCGCGCGTCAGAACCGTAGGCCAAATTCGCACACGAGAGACAAGCAAGGAATCACCTCTTGCTCGATCATTCGAGCCTCACACTGTCGTTTCTGCACTGCACTTCGGATTTGAGCCATGGTGGTAGATGTGTCGGATGGATGGATGCAGAAGCCATGGAGTGTGACAGAAGAAATGTGGAAGCGCAAGGCTAAAGGCCTTGAAGACCAGTATCAACGCCTGCTTTCGGATCACCAGGAGCTGCGCCTCGAGAAAGCCAAAATCATGGGTGAATTGCGCGTGCTTCAACGCTACAAGGAAACATCGGACGACATGGTCACTAAAGAAGTCACCACGAGGAAGTAAGTATCGTTCACCTTAAATAGCAACTCACTCCTCCACTAAAAATTATTTTCCTAGGATTGAGCACAAGGAAAAGATCTCAGCGCAAACCAAATTGGAGCAATACATGAAGAAGTACGAGCGGGTAAGCTATCTCTAGTTCTGCAACTCCAGAAGGCATACATAATATTTACAGGATCGATGTGATCTTTCCAGGAATGCGAAAAGGTTCATACTCTGGAGCGAGAGAATTCCTTTTTACTGAATCAAGTGTCGAACATGAAAGGCGAAACGGAGGTGCGCATTCACAAAGCCATGAATTATATGTGTGGACGAGTCACTGTGCTTACATGTGTGCTTCATACAACAGAAACGGTTGGACCTGTTAAGGGAGCTGGAAGATTCTCAGAAGCGCAATGCTCGCCAGAAAGAGAAAATCCGAGAGTGAGTTAATTACGCTATTAGTTGGATATGAACTGCTGGTATCTGACGTTTGTATTCGACGCGAGCAGGATGGAGATCGTTGGCATTGAGCACGAGAACACGATTCTTGAGCTGAAGGAAAAAGTTCAGAAGCTGAAGCGCAAAGTCGAAGTATCTGAAGAACAAGCAGCCGATCGCGGAGAGGATGCCAAGAATTTAGCCATTCGTCTTGCCGTAAGCTGCTTATTCCTGTCTGCTAAAATGGTCTTGTGACCACGCTTTTACTCATCCATTCAATGCACACTCAGGCGGTTGAGTCAGCGTGGGAATCGTCACGTGATCAAAACAAGACTGCCTTGCAAGAACTCAAGAAAAAGTAAGCATTTTCTTCGCTTTCCACTGCAGCTTTAGCGGATGCTGACTGGTATAATGTGTATGCACAGGGATTCGCTGTCCAAAAAACTTGAAGTGGTCACATCAGAAAGCAAGGTGAGTAGCACGTGTTTTATCATGCGATGATGGTCTAACAATTGATCGTCAACACTTGTAGCAAGCGAACTATCGTATTCATGCACTGGATGTCGAGGTTGACAAGGCACAATCGAAACTTCGCCAGAAGGACCAAGCGATTGAGGTGATTGGATATATAAACTGGGGGGAATCTAGCAGTATTGTTCCTAAAGCGAACGATGACGATGTCTCTCAGGATCTTCGTGATACAAATGCACGTTTGAAGAAAGAAGTAGCCAGGCTGACGAATGAGATCTCCGATATTTCATCAAACCTGTCGGTCATGCAAGACTTGCTCACGGACAAGGAGAAGGAGGTTCAGCGCAAGGACGATATGATCCGATGCAAGAAGACAGAAGTCAAGGTGAAGAACTTGCTTCGTTGATGTTGACTTGGTTCGAAAGTCTAACACCGTTTTTGCCTGCAGTGCCTGTCCAAGATCGACGACTCCTCCAAGGAGCGCATCGAAGACCTGGTGCGCCAGGTGAACGATCTCCAGCACCAACTCTTGGAGACTCAGAAAGAATACCTCGGTAAAGTCAAGAAAGACGAGATCTGGCGCGAAAAGCAGCGAGCCAAGTGAGTGCATTCATGGGTCGGATGCATTATGCTTTTGTGGTGTTCTCACACAACTGTGTTTGGGTATGATTGCTACAGGGACCGAGCCGACATCATGAAAGAAATGGAGACGCTGCACAAGCCTCGACGTTGCAAGCACTGCAACGAAACCTTCACGAACAAGTCAAATACGTCTCTGTCGTGTTCGTACCACCCGGGGCGATATGTGGCTCGCCAGTATCCACTCGAAGGATACCAATGGAGCTGCTGCCAGAAGCGGGACCTATCATCCCGTGCATGCAAGTTCGCAGGCCGCCATGTGGAGACCAAGACGCTCGATTAGCATTCCTCCCTGATGCTACTGTCCGTGGCATGCGCTCTATTTTGATATTGTATGAATCAACAGTGCCAAAATATTGAGCACCTATTTTAAGATACAACAACGGCCACATTCTTGCATCACGCCGTCTGCGGTTGGGCAGCAACACATTGATCCCCACGGTTCAGAACCATGCGCGTGAATGTACAGGTCCACGGTCTTCACTTTGTCGTCCCTTGTGGCGAAGGAGCCCAGACGCTCAAGTGGCTCGGACTGGCAGTCGCCCAGCGGTATGCTCTTGCAGCCCCTCATGGACGCTGCCGAACGCGAGAGGATGCGCACATCACCCAAGGCTTCTTCTTGCCAGCAGCTATCACAAAGACGGTATGTTGTTCTCATTCGTGAATGAGACGAGAAGCTGAAATCCTGTTTGTAGCAATCCGGACAAGTCCTTCTGCCGTCAAAGCGCATCTCGGAAGTGTGCAAGGACAACGAGAGTCTGATCGTGAAGCTGCAGGTGAGATGCGCGCATACATTCGACCTGACAAGCTCAACGCCCAATTGACTCTTGTTGCATTTCAGCAAGAAGTGCCAGTGAACGAAAT
>JAADVQ010000370.1:0-15589 GCA_023335835.1 Elongisporangium senticosum
AGCAGAGTGAAAACACGTTGCTGCCGCCAGCGTCGTCCTTGGTGCGCCAAGTGTGTCTCTGGACTGGGTACTACTTCCGTGGAGCTACACTTTCTACGACCCCAATGGCCAACCCAAGCCCACCACAATGGGCCCCGATGGGCTTGGATGCACCAGCAGCCTCCACATACGAGGATCTCAGTGCCGCGATGTCTGCAGCTGCCAAACGAATCGAGGAACTTGAGAATGAGCTTCAGCGAATGAACGCGGCTCACTCTACTGCACCAGCGTCTGCATCTGCACCGGCATATGTATCGGCACCGACACCAACATATATCCCAGCACCAACGCCAACGTATGCACCATCACCGACACCGGTGCCAATGTATGCACCAACATATACTACAGGTCAATATACCGTCTCAACGCCATCGTCTGCACCGCAAGACTTCATGAACGTTACGGCACTGCGCCTTGCTGCTGACAATTTGGCTTCCGAGACACCCTCGTCGTCTTCTTCGTCTTCGTCTAGTGGAGCAAGCAGTGGGGGCACGTGGACCTGCGGGATCTGCTCAAAACTGAATCTCTCCGAAACGCCGAAATGCGTTGTCTGCGGACGACCGCCACCGTCGCAATAAATATTAGCAACGGAGTGCCCTATACCCATACAAAAGGCATGCACATGCATAGAACTAGACGCTTGCAGCGATTCAAACGCGGATTATATAGTTTCTAGTGCGTTTGCTCACTCATCGCGTTGGAACAATGATGTACTACGTCAGATATCTTCTCGCCCATAGACTTTCAAATGTGATTGCTCTCAAATCGAGCAAGACGATGATGATCGTCGGCTGCGTCGGCTATCGCGCGCTCGCATCCGCTTGGCACAGTCTTGAAGCACGTGGTGAACCTTGTCCGGGAAATGGTCATCCAGCATTGTTCGCGCGATTTTGATGCTGCGGAACTCCGCGGCGGACGACCAAAACAAATCGTAGTCGGTTCTCTCGGTGCAGCAGATGCCACCACTGCCAGGACGACAGCAGACCCAGCATCCGCCACCCCATTGACGCTCTGCGACCATCGGAACACGGCGCATGTGAATGAGTTTGCCTGGGATCGTCAGCATATGGATCGGCTCCGAGGCCTGGATACGCTGCAGCATGGTGCGATAATTCGCCAATTGCTGAGCGAACGAGTGGTTTTCACCCGTGATTTCGTCGTGCAAGAGTTCATCCGGCTTCTTCCAGGCGACGACCTGGCGCAAGATGGCAGACTTGCCGACTTTACTGCGTCCGATGAGGTCAATCACTTGGTCCCGCAATTCTTCCGCCGAAGTCAACGAGGATCGCGCCACGATATCATGGCCGACGACCACTGAAGTCACGAATGAGGAGCAACTTGCGGCGAGGCCAGGGGACAGTGTACATCCAGGAGGGCTGAACGCGAGACAACGCAGATTCGGATACTTGGGTCGCAGCATGATCGACAGCAGCACCGAAGTACCAGCGCCCAACGAATGGCCGGTGACAACGAGCCCATAGTCGCTGAAGGCGCCTCGCTCACACGGATTCACGACATCAGTTGCGATAGAGGCTGTCGAATTCGGATCCAGTAGCATCTCAAGAATGCCCAGGCGCGTGATTTCAAGGAAGACAGCCTCAGCGCAATGCAAAAATCCTTGATGCGCGTATTCGCCCTGTCCTTCGCAGCCCCAGCGTTCCGCGACGCCGTCTAGAGCCACGCCGTACGCGATGGCATCAGTAAGACAGTCTTCCAGCGAGAGCGTGCCTCGGATCGCGATCACGACTTCTTTCTTCTCGTGGTCCAGCACCACACAGAATGCAGGCTTGTACACCGAGTTGTGGAAACTGGCATACACGATATCGTCCGAGTGCACTCCTGTCTCCAGTTGCAGTGCTGTCTGGCCCAGATGGAAGCAATTGTCGCCGTGGATGTACTTGACGCGACGCTTCATGCAGGAAAATGCCAGTCGAAAGGTGCCGCTCCATGGGTGAGACCACACGTAGAGCATCCATCCATAGATACCGACCGCGTACTTGGAAAAGTGGGCCAGATCCAGCAAGCACTCGCTCAGTTCTTCATTCGGAGGATGCGCTCCTAATGCCTTTCCGTTGGCAGCAGCTGCCAGCTGCATGGGCGAAGGAATTGTGATCGCAACGTAGCTGTTGGGCTCGCCTGCTTGCTCCAATGAGGACAGCTGCGACGGCGTCGCCACCGGCAGAACCGGTCGAGAGGATGCTGGCAGGTCGATGCCCGAGTGCGAAGCACGCAGCCGAGCACGGATGGCGCCAAGAGACTCTTCCATTTCGTCATTCTCCTGCTGCGCTTCATCGTGCGCCTGCACAGCTGCGAGCAGGATGAATCCAGCCACGATGTCCGAGATCACGAGGTCCGGACTGCCGTAAAAGAGCCGCGCGAAGACATTGGCCACCACGGACATGGAGTCGTGCTGCGTGCCGGAGCCGCCAAAGAGGTTGCACGTGAAGCAGCGCACACAGGAGCAGCAGCGGTTGCAGCGGCGCTCCCATCGCTTGGCCTGATGCGGTACGTAGACGTCCGAGTTGGGGATGGACCGGTCGAGATCTAGCCACACACACGAGAGAGAGAGCGTGAGTCCCAATGGAATGACTGACCTGGAGAGAGCTAGAGATAGAACGACATTCCGCAGCTCAGAGGCAACAGCATCCACACATGAGGACCAGTGGGCTGCAGTCATTCGTATGTTCCGACTCCCCCCGCGCACAAGCAAGCACGCGACAGGCGGCATCGACTAGTAGCTGCGACTGTACCCTCTATCAGCGACTGACGCTCTGAATCTAGACAAGCGTTACCGTCAGCGTCCAACAGGCCTTCGTCTTGCGGCGGCGAGCCGCCGACCATGCAGAACCCAAAGGCCGCCGTGACGCTCACTTCCGTGACCATGATTGCTGCGATCGTCTGGGAATCCACACCAGCAACAGTGAGCCTTACGAGGCCAACATGGAGATAAAGAGCGTAGGTGGTCTTACCAGCACGAAGCGCGAGTCCGGCACGCAGATGGGCCGGTTGTACCAGAAGTAGAGCCCCACGGCGCCGTAGCCGAGCATGGCGATGGACCAGAGCAGATGCACGTGCAGCAGCCGCGGCATGAGCATGCGCCGCTCGTGCTCGATGATGGTGCCCTTGGCCGAGACGTGCATGATCATGAGGTAGACGCTGGCCATGAAGCCGTTGATGGGCAGCGAGGCCAGCACGAACCAAAAGGGGAAGCCGTCATCGTGGAAGGCCAGCGACGAGCAGCCGCGGCCGAAGAGCACGTAGCCCAGCGCTAGCAGCAGCAGCGGCAGCTGGAACATGAGCAGGAACATTGCCGGGCAGTACAGGTCGTCGCTGCCGATGCGGCTGCGCCGGCCGAAGACCACGAGCGCCGGCATTCTCGTCCCGCCTGTGTGTTGGACTCTACAAATGGGAGGAACGGTTCGGTAAGTACGAACTCACCCGATTTATCTGAAAAATTGGACCTCTGCCGAAAGGGATAAAAATAGATTCTGGCAGGTTTGGGTACCACTGCGACCTTCGTGCAACATCCGTTGGATGACGAGCGTATTTTATTTTACTTCGGATAGATGACCGGTGGCAAGCAATCAATGCAGCAGTCACACTGTTGTCAACGAGAGAGAGGGAGAGCGCATGCATGATCCATCCACCAGTCGGATGGGTATGGAGGAAGATCGGAGTGCTACAGTATCATCGAAACGTTTTCGCAACTTGCAGTTCGGGACAACTCGTCTCCAAGGAAGTTAAACTGACGCGCCCATCTCGACAGGTGGCGTTCCTCTGATTCTTCCTCCCCCGCGCTTCAAGGTTGAAGAACAGCAAAGCCGCCGCTGAGAGCGGTCGGTCAATCGGCCCGGTCACAAAGGACAACGCGCCAAACGTCGCAGCTCTCCGTGCGCAATGGATCTCATCATGCCTTGAGCTATTGGATTTAAGTCTTCGTGTAACTCAATATATCAAATAAATTCCCTTTTACTTTTCTGCTACTTGTCCTAAATCCCAAAGCACGAGATGGCGACGACCAGCACTGTGATGTTGTCGTAGGTCTTCTTGGCCAGCGCCAGGGCCACGAGCGCGTCGGCGGCTTTCTGCGGGTCGTCGTACGAGGCAGCGACCTTGGCGGCCGCCTTGTTGGAGACCACATCCCAGAGCCCGTCGCTGGCCATGATGAGGAACTTGTCGTTGCATGTGATCGTGTGGGTCTTGATCTCGGGCTCGCATGTGATCCAGGGCTTGAGCGACAGGTCGCCCATGGACCGAGACATGGCCAATGCGCCGTTCACGCGCGGCACGTCAATCAGGCGGTTGATGGGCCAGAGGTGGTACATGAAGCCGGGCGAGCCAGTCACCACGGCGCCCTTGGCCTCTAGTCGTGCTCGCTCATCCTTACGGCTCGGCTTTTGGTCTACAGGAAAGAGCACACGATCATTAGCGTCTGGATACTAGGTGTAATCATGCGAGAAGCGCAGCGTTCTGCTTACCATCCGACAAAGAAATGGGCTTTCCTTTGTGTGTGGCCAGAACGGCCCGGGAGTCGCCGACATTGCCGACGTAGAGCTTGCCATCGCGCACGATGGCCACGAGGCACGTGGATCCGTCCTCCATGCCGTAGGACCGGTAGATCGCAGCGTTCGGGAGCGGGACCTCGGTCACAGGCGTACGCGAAAGATCCGGTCGCGAGCATCGACGCGCCATGGTACAAAACTCTTCGTCTGGGGGAAAAGAAACACGTGAGTCGACCGTAGGATTCGCTGGCAAGCGCGTTCGTTCGTACCAATCGCATGGACTGCAGTCGTGATGGCCGCGTCGATCTTGGACTCTTTGTTGGCTTCAATCTCTTCCTGAATTTTGGGGAACAGGTGCTCGGCGCAATACCGCGACGCGCGGTCGCCGCCGTGGCCGTCGAAGACGCCGAAGCAGCCGCTCATACCGCTGGAGTATCCGTTCAGCGTCAGGCGGGCCGCCATTTTACCGCCGATAAAGTACGCGTCCTGCATGACAGACATCCATCCATATGCGACGTGAGTAAGGTGGGCGTCGGCTCAGCTACAGACAGCCGCACGTACCTCCTGGTTGGTCTTGCCGCCTCGGTTCGTGGCCACGCCCACGGCCACGGCAGTGGCTGGCTCTGGCTCGTTGACTCCGCACGCCGGCCGCGTGGCCGAGAGATCGGAGCCGCTCATCTTGCGCTTCTTGGTGGGGCTGCTGGCTGTGGGGGCGATCGCCATTTGACTTTCTTGCGTGGTCCTAATTCGTGACTGGGACAGACCTGACGATTTAATCGTACGGTTGCCACTTGAGGGGCGACTGCGTCTCTGAGTCGGCAACGGATTCGCCACGATCGGCGTTTTGGCGCAATGCGCATTGTCTTTGTGCTGTATATGTGATTATACAGGTTTTAACGCAATAGCTTCACTATAGAATCTTCCGCGAAGTCCCACCGATGCCACGAGGAAAGAATCAAATATTGAAGGATATACATTGGAGACAAAACAACGATGCTTCCACTCTGTGGGGCGTAAAAAACTGTAGGTACGCTCCGGACTCCGCACCGTCCACACGAAAAAACCGAAAAAGCGATGACCAAGTCAGTGTGAGTGATTGTCTCGCCAAAGAATCAGAACTGAACTCCTGGGCCGAGCACTTTTTTGGTTGAAAGTTCCGACCCGTCTGCAGAAAGAGCGGAACAGCCGAGAGCCATTCATCCATCCATCCATCTATCCAGGGCGCTCCTAGAAAACACACACCCCAGGTTACCCATCACGATGTTGCTAGAATTCTTTCTGAGCTTTACCGTAGAGGTCAGCGAGTGTTGGTGCGCGTGTGCTGGGGTAGCCGGCTGACAGGATTTGGATTTTTGGGAGCTTTGTTCTTCAACCTGTGGCCCCAATTCCCTGTGCGAATAATAACCACAGAAAAACCAGGAGCGTGAGACGGATTGGGGGACACGGGCTCTGCGAAAGGGTACCGTAAACGCGATTCTATTCTGTTCTTCACACGCATGTCAGCAAATGTTTGTCGTCACTGCTGTGATTGGCTAATTACGTACCTAAAAATTAGCTCGATGGGTAGGTCTTTTGTGATGGAATCAGGCGAGTAAACACACAGCGCAGCGTAGTACTACGGTACCTCTTTCTAAGGGATATATCGCGTACTTAGTGCGCACTTTGCTGAGGCGTACTGTATTTTCCGAGCGAAACCTGGCGAGCGTCATGGCGTCGTTCGATGACCTGGCCTTCATCGGGTCGTCCGTAAGCGCCGCTTGTCCTGTGCCCTGTGGGACGTACCGCGCCCCACTGAGCGCCACTGTTCCTTGATCGCAGGTGACCAGCAGCGTGTCACTGACCGCGCGCTTCTGTCGCGACTGCAACGAACTCGCAACCGCCACAACTCAAGGTGAGTGAGAGCGGCCACATTGCGTTTTGTCATCCCCTCCCTTGTCTCATAGTACCATGACCTTCCTGTGGATGCGCAAGACGGGAAGCGATGTCTGACGTGTGGATGTGAGCTGGGGAGTCCCCCCGACGCAGCTGCAACAGCAACTGTGAGATTCAATTGATGACACTAAAGCAGACGATGAGCAGGAGCCTCAGATTGATTGAATTTTGGTGCCATGTGGTGGTGACCCTTAGGCGTCAGCAGATGCGGGGCCGAATGCACAGGATCTCCGGTCGCTTGTCATGCGATTGCTGTCTACCGTAGGCGGTGATTTCGAACACGAGAACGAAGCGCGGCGACCGGCCTCTGAAGACGCAGGTTCGTGTGATGGCTTGATTGCAACCGCGCTCCATCACATATAGACTTACGCGTCGACTCAATTGTTCCAATGCAGTTGCCAATCTGGGTTCGTTCAAGGCCGATCAGTCCTCCACCATTGAGGTGGCCGTGATCGCCAAGGGTATCAAAGGAGAGGTAAGGATATTCAATGCGCGACGATCCTTATATTCACAACGTTTCGGTACTGATCTCTGTGTACATACTAGGTGATTGCAGTGCCAGCCAACTTCGGGCCTTGCGAATCTGTTCAAGAACGACGTGTGGTGGTGGCCGAGCCATTTGACGGCGCAGCGGCCTTTGCGAACTCGTACGCGATGGAAGGCTCGGTACGGATGGATTGGATTTTAACGGTATCCCTGCTGCTAATCACTCGCTTGGTTGATCTCGTTCCTGTGCATTAGATCGTAGTTATGCAGCGAGGAGGATGCACGTTTGCTCAGAAGGTGCTTCGGGCTCAGGGTGCGGGTGCTGTCGCCGTTATCATCATCCAGACGATGGACATCTGGCCGTACACGATGACAGACTCATCAGGCGAAAGCCGTGTAATTACGATCCCAGCCTTCATGATGAGCACCAAGCATGGCACGGGGTACGTCCTTCTTCACTTGTACGACCCCCTGCTGGATTTGGACACACGGAAGCTTATGATTGACAGGTTTGTGGAGTATCTTCGCACGAAGAGCCACGAGATGGCCATTGCAGACATCGTTGTTCGTCGTGATGCGCGCGAGTGTGTGATCTGCCAAGTGGACATGACCATCGGCATGGAGGTCACTCGGATGCCGTGTCAGGTGCGTCGACAGTGCGTCACTGTACTACATCACAATGGCCAGCTTTGCTCATCATCTCTCTTGGTTAATCAGCATCTGTTCCACACGGACTGCCTGCACGCCTGGTTCAAAGTCGGCAATTCGTGTCCCATCTGTCGTGTGGAGATCGCTGCCAAGCGCTCAGCCACACGCGGCGCGACCTCCCAATCCGCCCAGGAGCGCGGCGATTTCTCTTGGAGCGATTGGTTCTCGTAGCAGTGCACCAACATGGCTACACTATTAGAATCTCCCTAGTTCGATGTGTCCCACTCCAATTTAGGCCCCGTCGCACCTGGTTTCGCGAATGCCCGAACTGTTGGCTGGCAAAACGTCACTTGGCAACTGAAAGCATGGACTTCTTCGCGTCGAAAGCGTCTACGACGGGCCCGGCCTTCTGCCCGCACTGCGGCACGATCCTGGACCACCCGGACACCAACAACATCGTCTGCTCCTCGTGCGAATACCGATGCCTGTACCAAGGTGAGTCGCCAGCCAGTGCATTCGTCGTGTCGGTTCGATTGTGCCAATGCTGATGCTGCGTTTGTTTGGCTACGCTAGACCTGCCGTCGCTGTCCGTGGTGACCTCCAGTGAAGACAAGCCCATGCCCAAGTGGGTTAAGTCGGCCACGACCATGACCGAAGTCACAGGCCCCGCGCGCGCGACCGTGGAGGAGACGTGCCCCAAGTGCGGCAACCCGGAGATGGACTACTACACGCTGCAATTGCGCTCAGCCGATGAAGGCCAGACCGTGTTCTACGAGTGCAAGAAGTGCGGCCACAAGTTCTCGGTCAATAATTAATCTGCTTCCTTTCCCCCCACTGGCCCATTGCTATCGCGTCGCTCTCTCGTTCCAGTAGGCAGGCACATGCGAGACCAGAACGGATGACTCTAGGTGTTTCTCTCTAGTATTTATCCTTCCTTTACTGCATGGAGAAGCCCGTGATCTCCATATTGATCACGAGCGTCAGGTACGTCTCCATGGCCTGCTTCGTGTCGTACACGGGTAGATCTATCCGATTGAAGCACGTGTGCGCCTTGGGATATAGGCCCGTGGGCGGAACGCCGCACGCAACCAGTTGGATGCCAAAGCGCCGCACGCGCCCATCGTTGCTGATGAGCGCCTTGAACCCCTCAACTGGCACCCGCGACGTGCCCGTCACGAACTGCAGCAGTCGGGCACGCTGCTCCTGCGAGAACCCGCGCACGGTGTCCCAGAACCAGCCCACGACGTTCTTCTCGGCCTTGGTGGGCTGGTCGAACTCCTGGTACTTGACGTCGGTGTGGTTCTCCCAGTCGTCCACATCGATCTTGGGCACGCCACAGAGCAGCAGCTCCAGCTCCTGGTAATCAAACACCGCGAGTAGCGATCGCGGCATCACGTCGTAGATGCCCTGCAAAAGCGCCGAGACCTGGTCCTTCACGGAGTCGAACATTTTGTATTTCATGAGCAGATCGAGGTACTCGTCTTTGTTGTCGTCGGTCACGAGAATGTCCTTGCCGCCGGGCTTGAGCTCCTCCGTGATCATGTCGTCGTTGCCGTCGATTCGTTGCACCGTAAAGTCCAGACACAGACTCGCGACGTTCTCGTTGTCGCGCAGCCAGCAGACGTTGCGATACAGCTCTTCGTCGAGGAATTCGAGGTCTGAAAACGAGATTGGCACACCCAACAAGTGCTTCAACAGCGGGAGCGAGAAGTGCACGGTGAGCAGATGACCCTCCAGTAGGCATTTGGCCATGAGCCGGCCGACGAACTGGTAGCAGCGCAGATGGTCGCGGTGGATCTGATTCGAGTTTGGGTTGATCCAGTATCCAAGATTCTCCACGTGCGTGGCTTGGAACAGGCCAAACGACTCGTCGAAGAGCTGTTCACAGAGCACGAGCACCCATTCGCGCATCAATCCACCGGCATCGAGACCCGGCTCATCGATGAACTCAATGCGAAGCCGCTGGCGAAGATCGGACGCCGGCACGAGCATGAGCAGATGCATGGACTCGTTCAGCACGGCATCGCGCCGGATTTTCAGCAGCAGATGGCCTTCTTCCCATGGGATAGACACCTTCTCGATCTCTTGCAGGAACCAGCGGACCTTGTGGCGGAACGAAAGCGCTGCGACAGATTCAAAGTCGATCACATTGCTCGCGCGCGGGTATTCCTCAGTGTCGATGGCGTCCGCGACATGCGAGATTGACTCGGCCGGAACCCACTGCACGTTACCGGATTCGTCCACATGACGTACGTAGCCCACCGACTGCTGTGTGATGAATCCTCCACCACTAAGGCTGCTGGTCGTGGGAGAATGCGGCGGCGACATGATCAGCGACGACGAGATCTCAACCTTGCCATCATGGATCCTGCGAATCGTCGGGGAATACTCGCCGGTCTTGTCCGCCGACTCGCTCATGGTGAGCTCCGTTTCGATACCGAGCCTCCAGTCCTGCGGCAAGTTGTTCCGGCTCGAGTTCTCGGCATTAAAGATGTAGGAGCCGGAGTCCGTGACCGACGGACGCAGGTGAGGTGACGAGGCCATGAGCGCGCCATATACATCTGCGGTGAAAATGCTCACGCGGGACGGACGGCAGTCCTCCATGCGCACCCAGCGGAACTGCCCGTCCTCAGTCTTCTCCCGCTGCCACAGGTTGCGTCGTCGCGCGCCACGCTGGCGCTGGTTCAGATTCATCTCGTTCAGCCGCCGCACGTGGAACGAGCGATTGCGAGCCGCCAGCATGGACTGGCCATTGGGAGACGATGTGGAGGAGACAAAATGCGTGCCGTTGGGAGGTTTGTACCTGCCCATGGGCGACGGCACCACTTGCTCCGATATGACTGCAGGCAAAGGACAAGGCGTGAGACCAAGACATCAGATGCGCCGAATGATAGTTAATGCAGACTCACTCTGTGGGGTGCCGCACATGAGGCATTCGCGCTTGGCCGGGTGGTTCTCATGGTAGCACACGGTGCACTGCCACTCGGTCTCTCCAGCCTCGATGAAGCTGTCAGAGTACCAATCGGTTAAGCGAGCGCAACAGACAGTAGACGCTACAGCCTTGGCTCACCTGTCAACGAGCGAATGGCGCTGCATGTTGTTGTTCATGTTGTCGTGGTCAACGAAGCGCTGGATGCGCCGGCGATGGTAGCAGTACACCGCCACGCTGCCGAAGCCAATGACCACCATCACGCTCAGAAACACGTATACGTAGAGCGTATTGCCTACAGAACATACGTACGTAGTCAGCAACTTTATAGACCCAATCAATGGCGCGCTGCACATTGGACGCACCATTGCTACCGCTGGACACGTATACATTGCTGCTGGACGAGGACCCGCTGCCGCCGTCGTTGTTCCACCCGAGCGCATCTGCGCGCAGTGAGCGCTGTTGGAGCTCTGACTCACGCGCCGTGATGCCCATCTAAGGTTAACTGGCGCTTGCGCGGCTGCAGCCGAAGGAGAGAGAAAGAGTCGCCTGTCGAAACCACTTCTTCCATCCTTCTTCCTTCCGCCGACTCCAACTGGACGCGCATCACAAAGCCGTTTCGTTTCAGAAGGTTCTGGCCCGACCCATCTCCCCTCATTTTTAGATCGGCGTTACGTGGACCACATAGCTCAAAATGAAGAAGTCAGTAAACAGAGGGAGGAAGAAATCAGTAGTGACATCTCGTGGTGGGACAAAGCCATTGGCCCGTCGAGAACCAAGATGATGGAGGAAGGTGCGTCGCCGCCGCTGGAGATGCCGCCGCCTCCGCCGCCACCGTCGCTGCCCCCGCCGCCGCCACCAGCATGCTCTCCGCCTGGAACCCCGCCTCCGTTGTCGGTGACTGGAAGTAGTAGCGCTGAACCAGCCTCCGCCATTGGTGCCGGTGCAGATGGACGCCAGAGCGCGCCGAGCTCGGGCTTCTCGTCGCCATTGCCGCCGTGTCCGGAAGATCCACCTGGGCCACCGCCACCGTCCTGTACGCCGCCGCAGTACAATCCGCTGGAGGAGGAAGAGAACGAGACCGAAGACGAGCGTGGCGACGACGATGAGAGCGAGGTGCCGAGTGATCTAGTGGTCGTGGGCGATGGCGATGAACCGCCGCCGCTTCCGCCACCACCACAACAGATGCAGGCGTTTTCTACGCCCCCACCCCCACCGTCTCCACCGTCGGCCTCACCTGTGGCGCCTGGTACGCCCCCGCCGCCACCGCCCCCTCCGTATTCGCCACCAAGCGTCAAGATCAATCTGGGTTTGCAGGGCGCGTTGCAGCAAGACAGTGCACAGCAGGACACGCAGACTGACACAGGTGATGGCGAAAGCAGTGGCACAAAGGATGCAAACGGAGAGACCGATCCGGCGACTCCCACGACACCCAATCTGAGTCTCTCGTCCAGCTCTTCGTCTGTGATCGCTTCCATGCGAAGCGCAGCCAGCGAACGCGAGATCATGGCCGTGGACACTACGCGGGAGCCTGTAGTTGAGCGACCGCGCTGGTACCTAGGCGACATTGAGAGCTACAGCATTATTGACAAGGTGGGATCAGGAACGTATGGCGAGGTGTTCAAATGCCAGCACAAGATCACAAAGGATATCGTGGCTCTGAAGAAACTGCGTCCGGACGTTGAGAAGAATGGCGTACGTATTCAGTATGTAGCTGGCCTGATTTGTGCCGGACTGACCAGCTCGTTGTCTGTACAGTTCCCAGTGACGTCGATCCGCGAAATGAAGATCTTGAAGATGCTCAAGCACCCGAATGTGCTGTCACTCAAAGAAATCGTCTCGTCCAGTGGTGAGCGATAACAAAGCAGTCCTACTGTGAATGTTCTGAGCTCTCATCCTCATCGTGCTCTGCTCGACTGTATGGTCGTGTGAATGTTCCTAGCTCCTCCAAAGGAAGGCAAGCGGCCGCTGCTGTACTTTGCGTTTGAGTATATGGAACACGATCTGTCTGGTCTGCTGAACCACCCGCGGGTCAAGTTCAGTCGCACTCAGATTCAGTGCTACATGCGGCAATTGCTCTGTGGTGTGGCGTTCATGCACCGCAACAAGATTCTTCATCGAGATATCAAGGCCTCCAACTTGCTGCTGAATAACTCTGGTCTACTGAAAGTGGCCGATTTCGGCCTCTCTCGGTTCTGGAACGAAGTCAACGCCAAGGCAGGACGATATACGAACAAAGTGGTCACGCTGTGGTACCGACCGCCGGAGCTTCTGATGGGCTCGACCTCGTACGACTTCTCAGTCGACGTCTGGTCCATCGGCTGTATTTTTGCCGAACTGCTGACCGGAAAGCCGATTTTGCAGGGCAAGACAGAGATCGAGCAGGTACGAGCTCAAGAGTTGTTTTTGTATTGCTTCTCTGCGCCAGTTGCTTAACTCCTATTTGTGTTGTGTCTATTAGCTGCAGCTGATCTTTGGATTGTGCGGACTGCCTACGCAAGAGACGTGGCCTGGTTTCTTCGACTTGCCCGGTGCTGCCGATATCAAGGTGGAAGAGAAATACGTCTGCCGTATGCGGGACCGATTCAAAAAGTGAGTAGAGACCTTATGTATGTGCGATTGGGTCTCGGTACTAACTCTGATGATGGTGGGTTTCATTCAGCATTCCGCCCGTCGCATTGGATTTGCTGGAAAAACTGATGACACTAGATCCAGCCAAGCGCATCACTGCAGCTGAAGCCATGGACCACGACTACTTCTGGCGTGTCCAGACGTGCAAGCCACGGGAGTGAGTGTCAATCATCATACTGTGTCATCTGTCTCGTTCTGACGTTGTATGCTTGTAGTCTGCCAAAGTTCTGCGTCTCCTCGACCCATGGCTATCAGAACAAGAAACGTCCTCACGAAGAAGTCGCGGCTGGCTCCAACGCTGGTGCTCCTCCAGCGCAGGACCAGCATCGACGCCATCGGGAGACTCGACCGTTCCGAGACCGGAACGATCTGTATCGTCAGCCAGGACCGGATCGCTCACATCATGCGCCTCCCCCAGCTGCTCACGGCAGCCGACCGAGACCGTACGCTCGGCATCGGGATAGCGACTACTACGACCGCGATCGTGATCGTGATCGCGACCGTGAACGCCATCGCGATCGAGAGCGCAATTGGGATCGCGATGGAGGAGGAGGCAACGTCTACCACGGCGGCAATCGAGATCGACGCCATGACGATCGGCCAGCGTAGTGAGCCAAATTGTAATTTACGATATAATAATGACTTTTGTCTGAATTCTAAATTGTTTGTTGAAACCCGTGGGTTTGACTCAGAGGGATTCGGGTCAGAATCAGACATCAGTTCATCTGAGGCTGAACTTCCCGCTTATGAGATCTGCACGCAGCTGGGCGCTGGTCCTTGCGCTGTGGCTCTGTGCAGCCAGCGCGTCGAACGCGCTCTTCTTCTACATATACAAAGGGGTACTGCATCACGTCGCATCTGCTCTCAGTGTGGCCATTGTGGGAGCTCACAATAACCGATGGCATTTGCCACAGGACCACCGCTGCTTCCTTGTCGACGTGCCGGCGGAGACGACGTTCCGCGCCGAGTATGAGTCTCCAGACACCACAGACACCATGGTACGACGCTCTGAATATGAGCGGAAGCTGCTCTCTGTGGTGCGGCTGATTGCGCAGTACTCTGCATAGAAAACGGTGCTGTCCATTTACGCGCCGAATCAAGAGCCCGGTCAGGAAAACGTGCTCATCAAGAAGGAAGTCACCAGCAGCAAGGCAAGGCTACAGCTCACTGATGGCGTCGCTGATGCATTGCTTGAGCTGCTCACGTGATCTGGGTGATTGGATAGGGAGCGGTGGCAGTCACGGCGAAGATAAACGGCGACCACTGGGTCTGCATCAGCCTCGACTCGTCCGAGTTTGCGTTCCCAGAGGGCTCCAAGATGGTAAATGCGATTCGTATCCAGCAAGAAGAAGGCAGGATCGACTGACGATGCTGGCATGGTGTCCTTGTTAGCGCTTCACGCTGATCGTCGCGATGGGCGTGAGCTCCCGCGACTACCAGGATCTGGCCAAAAAGAGCCACATGGATGACCTCCACCTGGAGGTGCTGAAGCTCAAAGACCGCGTCGAAGCGATTCAGCGCAACCAAGACTACGCCAAGGTAACAGCCCAAGCCGTGTAGCGCTTTCAATGGCGTGCGCCTCTATGCGGATCTAAAGCGTTCGCCGGGGATTGATAGGAGAAAAGCGCCGAGCTTCAAGCGACGATCGAGAGCACCAACGGCAAGACCACGTGGGTGTCAGTGCTTCAGGTACACGCCAATCAATGTTGTTAGTTGTTTGACCTCTGTACTGATTGTGCCTCTCGCCGTGGACAATAGATCGGCATCCTATTCCTCACAGGCGTCTACCAAGCGCGACACTTGCAGAGCTATTTCCACCGGAAGAAGCTGGTTTAGAATGCATTGTCGCCATTGGGTCCGAAGCGCAAGCGGAGAACAATGACAAATGATCCGAGTGGTTTATTCGTTCAGTGACGAGAGAGAGAGAATCCCAAGAGGCTTTTGGCCCAGTACCCGTTCCTTTGTGTCATCGATCTAGCGGTTGCTATTGCTGGACGCCTGGTCCACCTGCATTATTGGCTGCGGCAGCATCGCGCTGTCGCTCCTGCTGCATTGCCAGCTGCATGGCGTTGTGGATCAGACGGCAGTCCTGTGTGTACGGCACCGAGTAGTCCACGAACGAGCCTGCGCAGCCAATAAGATACCACTCAGTCTACAGCAGCAGCAAGTGCAAGCACAACACAATGCGTACCTAGAACGCCCAGGATCGCGAACGGCTTGTACGACTTGCGGTGGATGCTGATGGGAATGCCGATCAGCACTCCAGCCACACAGCACTGGAGGTTGACAGATCGCAGCAGGTAAGACACAAAGCCAACAGTTCACCAAGAGGAGCTATCATACGCACCAGGATCTGGCGGTTGATCATGCAGGACGTGAGCATCTTCTGCAGCTCAGCCGAGTCCTCATGACCAGCGGGCGA
>JAADVQ010000371.1:0-15544 GCA_023335835.1 Elongisporangium senticosum
AATAATGTGCAATCCTTTCCAGAATATACGTGTTGACAGCATCATCTGATCCTGAAGAACAGGATTCCGACACAAGGACGTTACAATGTCAAATAGAAGATTTTGGAGCTCTTCATTTCGAGTGTTTTCATTCGAAAGAAGCATGGTTTCCAGTAAAGTGAAGATTCGCTTCGAACAATCTAACTTGGATGCGCCGTTGTATTCAGTTGCTGAGAAAAATCCAGACTCATCGTCATCATCATTTTCAAAACCAAAGTTTTTGCTCATTGTCTCGCCATTTGCTTGATTCTTGAATTCTTCAACGAGTGAGGTTCTTCCGCTTTCTGAATCTACGACCAGCTTCACAATTTGAAGGCCGCGTAACTTTTCACCATCGTCATGGTCGGTGGCTGAATAATTCTCTACGGTCTCGATAATGTGGTTCCAACATCCTTCAACCTCCAGCAAAATATCAATATTTTGAGGAGCAGCAGTAAGCAATCGATAAAGTATTTCTATGGAGAGACCTCTGAAATCGTATGTCTCGCAAAGCGATCGGCGACTCATAACGGAGATAGAGTTCACCGATGACTCCGAAAGCAACTTCAGAAGGAGATCCAATGTCTTCGATTCAAAACTAAGAAATTGAACCGGAAATTTTTCCAGAAGTTTCAATTGGGACTTCAGAATGGTATCAATCACGTCGTCGGAAGTACGGCCTGTGTCAACTTCATCTTTGCTCTCGAGACGACCTAATAATACTTCGTACGCATGGCGCACTGATGTTACTTCAACCGCGTCATGACACAAAATTCTGTACCTGTCGCGGAGGTCGGTAAATGAGTACGACATGTCTTCATCCCATCCAAACACCTTAAATGCACTTGAATAGTTTTGCGGTTTATCAAGTCCTTTTATTTGTCGTCCCACCAGGTATCTCCATTTTTCTTCGATACTTCGCATCAATATTAAAGGCTCTTCGATTTCATTGATGTCAATATCTGTTTCAGCAACCGTCGATAAGTAGTATCCGCTGCAGTACACATCATGAGATAGCTCCATGTACGTGATCGGTGGAATTGGCAAGTAGCGGTAAGTTATCGTCACATCGCTCACCATTTTTTGCTTGAATTCGTTAATATGCTCTCCCAACATTTCTTGCAAATGCTTTCGCATAGTCGAAGACCAAAACACGCGTTTATCTGTTGTCCGGCTGGTGTAAATGTCGGCAATTTGCTCTGGTGTATCTGTGTCAAAAATATTGACAAATGATTCCGGGAGCAAGTTCAACAGATAACTTTGGCCGGGTCTGGTTTCGTTGCATTTTTGAATGCGGTGAATCTTTTGAAGCAATCTTGCTTCATCTACAAACGTCGGTAGGTCTGCAGTATTTTCAGATTCAATTTCCGTCGAAAAAAGAAAGAAGAACGTGCCAAAAGAATACAACGTAACTAATGCTTCATCGCTCACAGATGCCAGAATTTCACACACCAATGCTCTAATTGTACGGTTACTCACAAGCAAGAGTTGAGCTAGTGCAGCCAAAGACGTAGGACCGGAAGCGACACTTTTAGCGATGGGCAATGGCCATACATTTACGTCAAAAGACGATATTTTTTCATTCAGCAGAAAATTCCTCAAAACTCGAAGCGCGTGAGTTGAAATTACAAGCGGTTCAACTGGTACATCAGTAAGTTCCATCCAACGTAACTCGGGCAATTCAAAAAGAGGTGCCCATGAATGGATATTTTGGTCATTCTCGTCGTGGTTGGAGCAGCAACATGCAAATATCCCAGTACTATCACGTACACTTGCCAAATCATTGTCAAGATAATTCTTGAACTCAAAGATCGAGAAAGGTCCGTCAATGATGGAGTCATTGCCAACATCTCCAAGCACACGTTTGACCCTCCATTTCAGATTATATCTTGTGTTCATAGCTTCCGAAAAAGTTGGAAGATAAAATGACGAGAGGCGATCAGTATTTGACGTAACTCTCCATTCCATAATAGGGATTTCGTCATCGTCATCTATTTGAGTTTTCATCCGAATTCGTCGTCGGTGGGCCAGGGATGACATGTGGAGGAACAGGAGAACTGTATTCTTGCAGCAAAACTGATCTGTTCCCTCTCTAGAGTGACTCACTTGGGAAATTAGCTCGACGACATCTTCAATTTCGCCTGCCAGGAAAGAACTCTCAAGCAATCTCATCAAAAACTGCGCACGATTTCTGCCAATTACGCGAACGGAGGGAAACACTCGAGCAAGCTCAACCAAGATTTTAAGCATCCAGTCACAATATTCTTCAGTGTGTGCGAGATCAGATATTTCGCAGCGGCTTGAATTTCTCTGCCCTGCTCCATATTGCCCAATCGTCGCAAGGTGCAAGTTTTCGAGCCAACATTGATACACTTCATCGAAAAATTTAAGAGGTGCTTTTGCAATCTCCATGCTAGCATGAAACAAGTCATCGCTTACACCCGCTGGTCGGGCTTTGTTGTGATTACCATTCGCTGAATTGGCTTCAAGTGCTTTGGCTACGTTGTTGAGTTGCAGTGATCCATCCTTAATTTTTTCAAGAATCACTCGGAGATAAAATCTCCCAACTTGGGGCTCTCTGGCGATGCTTTCGTACTGAACTTTGAATTGCTTGTGATTCCACAACAAATCTTTGCCCGTTTTTTGAGAAGCAATGCCCGCAGGAGCAGCGATTCGGGCAGTTTTCTGATCCTCAAATGCTTTAAGACTTCCTTCCAAAACGAGTTTGAGCTCATTCCTAGTCTCATCGTTCCAAATCAGATCGGGGAGAACGAAATCTTTGTTTAGAAGTTCATATAATAGTCCCAAATCGCTTGCAGATTCCCCTGGATAATTGATTCGACTATTGTCCTCCTTTACTTTTGCAGGGCTTGATGTATTTTCGGGAAACATTTGGGCAAGATGGCGATTAACTCGACTGATAAACGATGCCATACTTCGTTTCTCCGCATCCACACTCATTATCTTCTTTTTGTTGCGTCTTGCTTCAGCTTTCAAGCGAGCATCGCGCTCTTTTAGAACCATTTTTTTCGTACTAGGATGTGAAATCATGCGAAGAACACCATGCGGTAACATTCGAGCCAACAGTTCATATGATGGCTTATGGTACACAATCCAGATCGCACCAATGCGTTGATATGTTTCTCGACCAATATCGAGAGAATGGAAGAAAGCATTGTAAATATCCTTGACCGTAAGACCACTTTCTAATGCGGTATCGCATATTCGTTGCCGCCCACGAGCATCACCAAATTCAACGATCATCTTCAACATGCAAATGCCGGCGATCGCTAGACCAGCGTATTCTCTCTGATTTGCAAGTTGCAGCAATAAACCATACTTTGCGCTTAGAGCCTTGATCATAGTTTCGAAATGAGTGTTCTCTGTGAGCTCTCTTGACACAATCAGTACATCAATAAAAAGATTCAAGACTGCAAGAGAGCAGCACCCCTTTTGCTGATCGAGGACGTCAAGAAGAATTTGAATGAGCTTCTTTTGGCCGAATATTCGATTTCGAATTCGCTTTTCTGTATCCTTGTGAGCAACCACGCGAGATCTGTCCACAACCATTGAGTGAATGGCGTTGATAGACCAAACTGTTGCAATTGTTTCACCGGATACCAAAACCTGAGCAAGTATCGGAATTAAGGTCAAACATGAGTCACCAGCATCGATCACCATCTTGTAGCTTCCGTTGTTAATTCTGCAAAATGCATCCAAAATCACTGACACTTCAGTTGTACGCACTGGAGGTTTGCAAGAGTGTTGAAGCTACACGAATGAAATAATAAAACGAACTGGTTAGTCAATACAATACTTTACGACTATCATGGATTTCCGTACCAGAACAATCATGCTGCTTAGAATGGGCCCGAAAGAAAGTTGTCCGATACGGTTTTGTGTTTTACCCACAAAATCGTCAGCTTCAACGTTCATGTTTAGACTTTCCAATGCAAAAATCAACTTGTCAGTCGCCGACGTCGCCATCATTCCTTCACCGTTCATTTTCTTTATTTGCTTGGTCAACTCTTCGTGAACCGGAATATACAAACCGTCGTTGTCCAAGTAAAATTGTCGCTCCGAATCGTCGTGCAATAGAGCGCGAGGGGTCATTTTTGGATTTATACGTGAGAATTCACACGCCAGAGTAACTCCCCAAGTCTTTGATTCCATATAACCATCGTACAATAACCCAAGAAAAATTTCCACATCATTTGGAACGTAGACTATTCGTTTGCCATCACAAAACTCCAATGATATCAGGGCTTCTCCGCCATACCGTTCAGTGCTTGGTGCGATAACACGACGCAAATCTTTCAATGAGTATGCCTTTTCAATGTCACCATCAATTTCAAGCAGGTTGCCATCCACAAAGCAGATTTGTTTCTTGCGAAAGCGAGTGAATCCATGACTACCAGAGCGTTTTTGAACCCCAATACAGCCTTCCACCTTTTTCACGTCTTTTTCACTTGAAATCTTGACCGGTCGTTTTGGAAGGTGCTCACACGAGGCTGAAATTAGGTGGGTACCGATAACTCCCGCCAGCTCCTTTATCTTTTGAATAATCATTTTGCTTTCGTCTGAATATATAAACTGTGGTTTCTGTTTCACAATCAGCATGAATGCTTCAGGAAAATCAGCAGCTTCAGTGATCTCTTCAATGGCGCGATACTCAATTTCGTGAGTGTAACGGTTCATCACGCGGACTGCAATTAGAGCTCGTGGAGTCAGGAATAAATCACTTTTTTCGCGCTGACCATTTGAGGTGCCAAGAAATCCACTGAATTGATAGCATTCAACATTGAATACGCGCTTGAATTCTTCGAACTTTCCCATCATGTGACTCATCAGTTCTTGTAAAAACACGTTCCGACATCGAAATCGCAGTCGAAGAGATATCGAGTCACTGTATTGATCAAGTCGCTTTTTCAAAGGTCCACTAGCAGATTCCAAAAAGAGTCGATACTGACGTAGAAGCACTTCAGGGTTTTGCACAGCCACACCTGCATTTCCACTCATACTTCCACTTGATGATGATGATGATAAGTGACGAATCAAAGACAAACTATTGTTTTTGGAGAAAATTCCATTATGAATTCCACCATGCCTCGATGACAGTATTGTGCCCCCACGCTGACTTGGAGCACCATAGTTCATGTTCTCGCCAAAAGTGAGCGAATGCTGAGGGACTTGATCAACTCGATAAGCACTATCCATAATCGTTCCACCTCCAACAACAATAGACGATGGATTATTCGTCATGCGGCTTAAAATCCCAACACAAGCTTCGACCGTGCCAAGAGACGGAAATCCAAATAAAATGCGCTGCAGCATCCGAAATTTTGTGGCCAGATTTTCGTAAAATGTCTGTGACCGCTTTTGCTGTTTTTCAACGTTCGTCTTCACCAAGCAAAGTACTAGTTGACACAGTTTCATTGTAGGCAAATCGGATAAATATAATTGCGTCTATATGCACAAGGAAAGCAAAATGTAAGACACATCGGACAAAACGCGAGGTACAAGCCAGACTTACATGCATGTCTTCTTCGTACAGTGTGAGGAGAGTGATGACAAAAGGGTTTTTCGAAAGAAAAAAATCGCGACATTGTAACTTATGCACCTTGGACTCAAACAAGCATTCCAAAACCATCAGCATCCAGTAGACAGACAGTGAATTCTTGCATGCCAAGATATCAGAAATGGTGCCAATGTATTCTTCACGGCGCTATAGCATAAAACAGAATTGTTAGCTAATGACTCCCAAAGAAAACCCTTTCGTTTCTCGTACCTCAATAATGATGCCAACAAACTCTTTGATTGCAGGCGGTGCATTCATCAGCCGGTATAGGGTCTGTAAATATGTAACCACAAATTCGTGCGCTGGGCCATGTCGATTCACAATATCTTGGATCTCTCTGGCGATGACAAATGCGACCTTTTCAAAGGGCTTGTTTGGTTGCGCAATTACACCAGGCGTTGGTGTATTTGCGTTGAATTCCTGCGCAAGTGAATGCATTTCTTCGTCGATTCCTTTTGGCAGTTGCCGCTGCATACGAGCAGTCTTTCCATATCCGTGTGTAGCAATTTGCTGGAGAATACTTCCTTGGACGGCTCGAAGCTCTCGATCCGAGACGTTGGCATCTCTGACTTTCGTAACAATACGAGCTGCATCCTGTTGAATGATCTTGTTTGGTACCATTTTCATCCAAATGGGAGGGGTCGTAGAAGTCACATCTATCTGATGATTGCCGAGAGCGTGGCATGATGTCAATAGTTCACACACCACCCTCTCTCTTCGCTCGCAATAGTACATGCGTCGCACTCCGTCCGAAAACACGACTTCGAACGCTTGCGTGGAGTCGTGGACCAGAACAATCGCATAGATGCGAGAAAGCGGTCGACTCAGAATCACCACGTCTTGATCCACGCACTCAGTCAAGTACTTCTCCGAAATCGACAGAGTTCGTGGCGAAGACACTTTCCCATTCGTTGATGCCTTCTGCACTTGGAACTCACAGGACAGTCCATCTGCCTGTACTCTATCTTCCTTGCACGCCATGGCCATGGGCTTCTTGTCATACTCGTTCACTTGCATGCTGAACAACTTCATTACTCGGTGGATGGCTTTGGCCAGCTCCGTTCGCTTCTTGTCCTGAACTAGGAACAAGCTCGAATTCTCGGCATGGTTTAGCACTATGGCCTCATCGCTGTCAACAATAAGGTCAATCGAGACGAGGCTTGGGTACGGAATGTACGACACCACTTCATCTTCGCTGTCCTTTTGGTAAATGCCGGCAGGCCCGATCTCCAGAGTGCACAACGAATGCAAGCCGCGTTTCAGGTACTTGAGGCACTGGAACACGTAGGTCTCCAGCTCCGGACGCAGAGCCTTTCCAATGGCCTTGTTCTTATGCTGGCTCCGCAAGCGCATGAGTGTAACTAGTACCTCCATGCGGAAACTGCATCGGTACACGGTCTTCTTGATCCGGTGCCGCGGCGTGAAAATGACAAAGTCCTGCGCAGAAGAACCACATCTTTATGAGCTTTGCTGCTGCTACCATAGCCTGCTTCAGCTGTAGACCTACGCACCGTTTCTCCCTCCATGAGGCTGCAGCCGTCCACATCTTCATACGGCCACGTGTTGGTGACGAGCTGGTTGTCGCGGTCATAGGTCGAGAACGAGTAGTCGCCGAAGCAGAGCACGCGGTCCTTGACCACAAAGCTGCCGACCTTCTGCACCATGAAGCGCACGACCACGCGCTTCATGTCCATCTTGGCGAATGACCGCTCTTAGTCCCTTCCCCAGGTTATCCTATTGGGAGCGCAGCTGGCCTCGGCTTCTCACACCCAGCTGCCTGCTTTGGGTTTTGAGTTGACGCCCCTAGCAAGAGAAAAGATCGGCTGATGGGTTCACTCAAACCCACGGGTTTATGCTGAACCCAGATGGCTCACTTTCTCACATTTTTTGAAAATTTTCAATAATCCAGCCGCTGGCTACATCCGGATAGTTGAGTATACGTATATACGCCTCCGGTTGCTGGCCAGCATATGCGCTTTGGCAGCCGCGACGGTACTCGCGGTCGGCCGGCAGAGAAAGACACGGCAAGCGAGGAAAATGCGCTGGTACGGGCTGCACCCGGAGCTGCCGGAGCAAGCGGTGCTGCGCATCCGCACGGCGCCCGACAGCACGGCAGACGTGTGCGGCCGGGTGGTCAAGGGCCAGGTGCTCAGCGTGGTCGCCAGACCCTTTGAAATGGAGCAGGAGGACGATCTGCCGCCGCAAACATGGCTGCAGGTATCTCTTCCAGCTGCCGATCCGGACGCGACAGTGATAGGATTCGTCATGGCCAGTCTTCCGGATGGCATGAAGTTGATGGTGCCATGGGAACAGATAGGTATGTGACTCTCTATCTCGCATGCAGTGGGAATGGCAATGGATATTGATACGTTTGGGTGCTGCGCAGGTGTGCAGTGTTGCTGCTACGTAGCAGTCCCACAGGCAGCAGTGTACGAAGACGCGTCTCCAGCGTCACAGCCAGCTGCGTACCTCGAAGACCGTGAAGACACGATACATCCGTATGCCATTCTGGCGGTCGAAGGTGCACGTGCGCAGGTGCAGCATCACGATTTCGGCTTTGTATGGATCGACCGACACCAGTTACAGCCGGTCTGCACTCGCCTTCAGCACGAAGGCTGCGTGAGTACGTTGATCAATGGTGACTATGACTTGCTGGCAGTACTAACTCTGAATTGTCATTTAGCGTCGCACTCCTTCTTCACACAGAACGAGGCGCTTCCTCCCGATGCTCAGATCGCCATTCGCTCCTTCCCGTCTAGAGAAGCAGAGGCTGTTGGCCTGATGAACCGCGGTGAGGTGAAGGAGATCTCGACTCGCTCTGGCAATTGGCTGCAAATCGTGGGCGATGGAGGAGAGCAGGACGATTCGTGGATCATGTGGCGGACAGGCACTCTAGATCTGTTGGTTGAGATCTCTGGCCAGCACTCTAGGACTTGCAAGCGTCCATTTGTGAGCGAAGAAGAATCGATGATGACTGAAGAGCTGGTGGACGAATCAGAGATGGAAGATGTAATCCAAGTTGAGGTCGAGGAAACCCCTATGGATGAAGACATGGAGGACACTGTCAGCACGTGTGATACGACTGAAAGTCCCAACGAAGTTGCTACGGTTCAGTTGAACCAGCCGATGGATGTAGATATGACAGCAGATATCGACAAAAATATTGAAGATGCAGCCTACACGAATGGAGAAGTATTAAGCGACTCGACTGAAGACGCTGCTGATGACCGTACTGCCGACTTGGATGAAGAAAACCCCATCGTTCAAGACAAAGAACCAGCCGAAATGTCTTGGGATGAACGACCAATCGGGACTTCGAAACAAGCGACATTCGCATGGGATGAACAACCAATTGGAGCAGCCACACAGTCTACGTTCGATTGGGACGAGCAACCGGTTGGAGCGGTTAAGAAATCAGCGTTTGATTGGGATGAGCAGCCAGTAGGTTCGTCTGCGAATGCATGGGATGAACGACCTCTCGACGTTAAAAATCACTCCAATGAGTGGGCAAAGGATGCGGAACAAGAGCCGCCTGAACAAGACTCCTTAGAACCTGAAGTCCCAGCTGAGACTGAAGCTTCACTCAACGAAGAACCTGAGTTGCCACAAGAGGAAACGGAAGCGCCGATTTACGAGACTGAAGCGCCTATTTACGAAGAACATGTTGTAGAGGTTCCGGAAACTGATCAGATTGCAGTCGGTGTTTCTGATGGTTTAAAGATGGTATCGGACCTGGTTGACAACGCACCATTCATAGAAGTCGCCGAGCTTAACAACGAACACTCAGCAGCGCAGCCCGAAGAATTCGATGCTATGACAAATGAAGATACATCTGAATCATTGGAGCCGGACGCAGATGGAACGAGTGGAATGGACGAGGATAAAATAAGTCCAGCGACAATGAGTTATGTCTGGGAAGAGCGACCAATCCGGCCACAAAAGCAGCCTGATTTAATCGAGTTTGAGGAAAGTGAGTCGCCAGTAGAGGAAACAAGCTTTGAACCACCAAACAAAAACACGCCATCTGAAGAAGGTCCAAGCATGGATGATGAAAAATCATTTGCAGCTGAAGCTATTGAGACGTTATCCTACATCGACAAATCGTTGGATGAAGAAAATGCTGGTGACCTAAACGATGAGCATATGGAAATTGACAGCGAAGCTACTTGTGATGAAACTGATAATGTGCACAATGCTGACGCATCAGTAGCATCAAGCGAAATGAATTTTCAAGACGTCGTTAACAGCACTGGGAATGAGGAGGACTTGCTTTCTGATGACGAACAGGAACAGGAACAGTTTACAGACGTACCTAGAGACGATTGCGCTGATTCATCTGTTCAGCAATATAGTCAAGTGATTGTTGTCACTGTCAAGGCACCCTCGACTCCTTCATGGGATGATCGACCAATTCGCTCGCAGGAGACGCCAGCAGCAGAAGAAGAGCAAGGAATTGACAACTATTTGAGATCAGATTCTTCATGGAATGACCGACCTATCCGACCAGCAAAGAGTTTCAATGATGCAAAGAGTCAAGATGGCGAAACACTACACCATGAGAACGAAAGTGAGGATACTTTTGAGAGTTTAACGTCACAGAATCGCGACTCTGTGTTATCAGACAATTCGGAGGTGGCTATATTACAGGATGAAGGCATACTGGATTCTGGTGATGAAGATATGCCTCTTCAGTTTGACCAGCGGCACGTATTTGCCGATCGACGCATGCAGGAGCCAATGTTTCCTACCAAACATCCGCGATACGAATACTTTGAGGATGTGAGCAAGTCAAAGCAGCAAGCACGTGAAGAAGTGCAGGCGCAGATGCCAAAGATGGATGGAGTTTCGTTCATACTTCGGTTTGGCATTGCTGCTTATTGCGCCCACAGGCATTCCACAACTGTGATGGATGACCCATTTGCACAGCTTTTGACAGATGCTGTTATCCTTGGACGTAACCCAGATGCGATCCTGCAAGCTCTTGTCGCTGATGAACCTCCATGGGACGACTGGGTGGTGTATACTACTCCAAGAATAGTTTTAGAGGCCACGAGAGAAGATGCTCATGGTATGGTCGATCTTCTGTATGCTCGGGACCAAGACAACGCAGGCCCTGCGCTACCGCAATCTCATTCACCGACGATTGAACGCAGGAAAGCAAACATGGAGCGCAGCTTCAAGCGAATGTCGATTGAAAACACAATGCCCAGGAATTTCAACCTGATTATGAGCAGTACCGACGCTGATGTGGACGCGATTTTGGAAGCAGAGTTTGGTGCGGATGAGGTCAGCTTTGACCTGGTCTATCCGTACAAGTACCCTCTGCTATCTGGTGCTCGCACACCGAAGCGCTCCATGAGCGTTTACACAAGTAACTCCATCAGCACAGATATCCATCAGCCGATTCGCCTCGTATCTCGAGACATTGAGAAGCAGTCACTAGCTCCTACTCAAGCGAGACTACCAGCTGCCGACCCAGTGGAATCTCCAGCCCCAATCCAAGTGGAATCTCCAGCAAACGCCCATGTAGAGGGGGTAACTCCGACCCAAGCTTCTTTGCCAGCCACTACAACACAAGCAGAGTCGCCACCTCGAATGCCCGATCCGTCGTTCACATCACCTGCACCGAAATCGAACCCACTCAAGCGTGCAGCTGCTGCAATTGCCAAAACGCCTCCCGTGATTCCGCCCAAGCCGGTGGCGGCCACTTCAGCTGTTTCAGCAACGAAGACGCTCAAGCGCTCGACCTCTATGGTTCCTCCAACCTCTCGCGTGGCTGGGGTAAAGCCTCCGGAGGCCTCACCTTCGCCGTCGACTAAATCGAGCACATCGACTCCTACAGTGCAGCGCTCCTCCAGTATGTCTCTTCGCGCACCGACTTCTATCGGAGGGGGTTTGAAGACTCCATCGAGATTGGAGGCTCCAACTCCCACTCGGCGTCTCACGATGGCTGGCGGATCGCTTCCCACCCGCAGCTCACTGCCCAGTCCGAAGCCCATGGAATCCCTGCTGCAACGGAGGAGCCTCCTGCAGGCGCCGAGCCCGAGCAAGCTCCCGACCCCCGGCTCCAGCACCAGCAGTCTGCCCACCACCCCCAGCACCCCAGCTAGAAGCATGTCTGTGTCTGGCAGTCGGATGCCGGAGCCGCAATCCAGACGCTTGACGTTCGGGTTCGGTGCCCGACCCAAGTCTGCGATCCCTCCGCCTCGGAAGTGAACTGAGTGTGAATATCGACTGGTGACGTATTAGAATGAACAAGAGGCAAAGCAAAATAAAGGCAATTAGTGGATTCGCTGGCTGCTCAGTTCTGCACGCGGTACGGGATGTTGCGGTCTTCCAGGAACCGCTTGATGGACTCTGGCAGTTCGCCCGAGACCGTCACTGCGTAGATACCAGGGATCAGGCGCACTAGACATAGACCACACAGCGTTAGCCTTCATAGGCAGAGTCACCAATAGCAGCAGAAGAGACCCACCGATGCGCTGCCACTTGGCCACCCAGCTCTCCTTGGGGTGCATCATGGCGATCATGCCTTCGAAGTAGGCCGACGTGCACTCGGCCACGCGCTGGCGGTTGTCGGCCATCTGCAGGAAGGCGCAGTTCTCGCAGCCCGTGTCGTAGAACTGCGTGAAGGTCTTGACGAGCGAGCAGGTCATGCAGGCGCGCAGCTCTCGGAACGTATTGGGGATGTCGGCGTGCACCACGGCCTCGTCCAACTCCTCCTCGTCCTCATCGCGTCCACGGGCCATCGCTGTCGTCCCCTGCGATCGCGAATGCGGTTTCCATGGGGTGGCGGAGGCACCCGATTAAGTACGACACACACACACCCTCCGCTGATTAAAACATGCTGCGGTTCATGACTTTAATTAATGTACCTTTCAAATCGCACCTCATACAAATACATAGTGAAATGGTCGGTTGGAAACGCGCACGCGTTTAAAACATGCCCCGCGGACCGCGTTTTGGTGGTGAGCGAGCGCAAGGAGAACGAGAAAAACGCGCCTGGCCGCACAGCCACAAGCGAGCCCCCCCTTTCAGCAGCTCACGTATCAGCATGATGATGTCGCAGCCGACCCGCCAGGCGGCGCGCCTCAGCCGCTCGCTCTTCAGCCAGGCCAGCGCCATGCCGCAGGTGGCCGTGGACGAGGTCTTCCCCTCGGTGCCGGCCACCAAGCCGGCCGCGCCCAAGCCCACGACCGTAACCGTGTCCACGTCGGCCGCCGGTCTCAAGCTCGCGTCCGAGAACAGCGACGCGTACGTGGCCACGCTGGGCGTGGAGGTTGCCGCCGGCTCGCAGGTCGAGACCGAGGCCACCGCCGGCCTGTCGCAGCTCTTCGCCAAGATGGCCTTCCGCGCCACGGAGACCCGCTCGGACCTGCGTCTGTACCGCGACATTGAAGCCATCGGCGGCTCCATCCAGACGAGTGCCGGCCGCGACTTCGTGCGCTACAACATCAGCGTGCTGCCCGACCAGGTCGAGGCCGCCGCCGAGATCCTGGCCGAGACCACGCTGGCCCCGCGCTTCGCCCACTGGGACATTGACCAGCAGAAGAACCAGGTGCGCGCCGAGCTCGAGCTGCTGGCTGAGAACTCTTCCGCCTCGCTGCTGGAGGCCGTGCACGGCGCCGCCTTCTACGACGACGTGACGCTCGGCCGCCCCGTCATCTCGGCCGACAACCTGGCCAAGTTCGACACGGAGGATCTCGTGAGCTACTACGAGCAGTACGTCAACAGCACCAACGTGGCGCTCGTGGGCGCCGGTATCGAGCACAACACGCTCACGGACCTGTCCAACGACTTCTTCGCCTCGCTGCCCAAGGGCGCGGCCGCCAAGACCACGGCCCCCGTGTACGTGGGCGGTGAGACCCGTATCAAGAGCAACGCCGCCGCCACGTACGTGGCCCTGGGCTTCAAGACGGCCGGCAAGACCTCGGCTGCCTACGGCGCCTCGCAGGTGCTCAAGGCCCTGCTGACCTCGCGTCTGGGCAGCAAGAAGGCCGCCGGCTTCCTCGCCAGCTACGAATCGGTTGGCGTGGTCGGTCTGGCTGGCTACGCCGCCCCGGCCCAGGCCAGCGCCCTCGTGGAGTCGTTCGTGGCTGAGATCAAGAAGGTGGCCGCCGCCGCCCCCTCGGCTGAAGAACTGGCCGCCGCCAAGACCGTGGCCGCCATCGACGCGCTCAACGCCACGGCTACCCGACAGGGCCGCGTGGCCGCTCTCGGTGCCCAGGCGTTCGCCCAGAAGGCTGCCGTGTCCAGTGCCGTGCTCGTGGACTCGGTCTCGGCCAAGGCCGTGCAGGAACTGGCCCAGCAGGCGCTGGCCTCGCGACCGTCGCTGGCTTCGATCGGTAAAGTCTCGGCGGTGCCGCGTCTGGACGCCGTGGTAAGCAAGCTGCAGTAGATTGTGGGACAAGGACCCATGGCATGGAGCCCAACGCTCACAGAACAACGAGCTCCGAGAGAGAAAGAAAAGAAAATACACGTCTAAACATTACGGCTTGCGCTCTCTCTTCCAGTGCCTTGTTGGCCTCATGGCTCTTTGGCTCAGGCCAGGAGCTGCGTCACGGCTAAAAAGTGGATACAGAGTCAGACATGGCTACACATCCAGTTGAACGACTGGCTCACGCACCTTGTCGCTCGTAATCGCTTAGAGGCTGCGACGGGTACCGGATGAGGAACTGGACCAGCAGGTCACCTCTCTGGGACGGCGTCTGGCGCTTGGGCATGCCTTCGCCCGCGATCCGCCACACCGCATTGGGCTGCACCACTTGGTCTCGCTCCAAGTGGACCACGCGGCCGTCCAGATGCCGCAGCTCGCGACGGAAGCCCACGAGCGCCTCGAGCAGAGAGATCTCGAGCGTGACCTCCAGATCGTCCTGGCGACGCGTGAACACTGCGTGGGGCTTGACTTGCTGCTCATTGGGCTGAATATTAGAGCGTGCGATCCAAAGCCAATGCCACACCTCACGTACCACGTGGACGATCACGTCGCCTGGAGCTGCGTGCAGAGGCTGGCTGCCTTGGTTCGCCAGGATCTAGAGCCCAACGCATGTGAGATCAGAGTGACTGAAAATGCATAATTGGACCACGTACGATCGTGTCTCCGTGGAGCGCGCCCTTGGCAATCTCCACTTGCAGTGACTTGGTCTCTGTGCGCACTCCATGGCCGTGGCACGAGTGGCACTTGTGCTTGGCCTCCCGCCCGGATCCCTTGCACACGTTGCATCTGCATCCATCGCTTCATCAGCCTCCTGTTCCCTCGCAACCCACAGCGGCCGCTCTTACACTGTGCGCACGTATTGCTTGGTGTGGCCGATGACCTGCTCCATCGTGCGGAGCCCAGCACCGTGGCACGCGTGGCAGGTCTGGAAGCCCTCCTTCAGGTCCACGCCCGAGCCTGCGCACTGGCTGCACACGCGCTGGCGAGTGACGTTGACCTGCGTCGAGTGGCCCGAGTAGAGCTGCGCCAGCTCTACCTGCACGCGGACGTGCGTGGGCTCTCCCTTGGGGCCTGTCAGCAATGCAGCCATCAGATCAAGGCTTCAAGCCAATCCCATGAGCTGTTGCCTACCGAGTCGCCTGACGCCTTCTCCAGGCCAGAGGATCGGCACAAACAAGGCGCAGACCAGCACCATCATCCCCACGACAGCGATAGAGAGCACGACGGCCACGATCATGCCTTCGTTCGAGTCCTCCTGCTCATACGATTCCTCAGCACAGACATTTTCTTGCTCTCGCTCGCTCTTGCGGCGACGCGCAGCCACGCTGTGGACGGCGCTGGGTCGCTCTTCCATGGCGTTGGGCTTTGGAAAATGAAGAGACGCAGCAGGAGTTTCACACGTCTATTGATTGATGGATGGATGGTTAGTCGTCCTTGGACTCAAGGTAGATGGACGCGTCCGCTGGCCAGAGCGCGCCCCAGTGGCCCTTGCGAGCCGCTCGGTACACCTC
>JAADVQ010000372.1:0-15516 GCA_023335835.1 Elongisporangium senticosum
CTGTTTTTGGCTCTGCTCCTCAATAATTTCGGCGACGGCGATGATGATGAGCTAAAAGAGCGAGAAGAGGAGACGAAAAAGCTTGCTGTTCGTATGGCAAACGCGAAAGTTGTCCCAATGAGTATGGTCGACAATTCAACACATTCGAAGTCCATGTACCGGACGCCGAGCGGTATGGGAAATCGAGTGAGCCATCGATCGGTTGACGAGAGCGATGAAAATGCCGAAGTCGTGAGTTTCAACCAACTGTCAGAAGAATTGGATGCTATGGAGTCCATGAAGAGTAAAAAAAGCCATAGTTTCATAGGCGGGTCATTTATCCGTGGCTCAGATGTGGAAACACATCCCGCCCCAGAGATGAGTGCTATAATCGAAAGCAAAGGCTCCAAACGCTCTGTCACGGATGATGAAAGACCCGCAACAGAATGCGATGAACCGCGTGTGTTCTATCCGCTGCCGCCGAAAGGACGAACATTGTTCATCTTCTCCGAGCACAACCGATTCCGGCAAAAAGTGTATGCGATTGTTTCGCACCCCGCGTTTGATGCAATGATTCTTGTATGGATTATAGCTTCATCTATTGCATTGGCAGTAGACAATCCTCTCCTGAATTCAGATTCGTCCCTGGCGAGATTCCTCAAGCGAATGGATTATGTCTTCACAGTCGTGTTCATAATTGAAATGCTGATGAAGATCATGGCATTAGGTGTGATAATGCACAAAAGAGCGTACTTGAGAAGTTACTGGAACGTAACCGATATGGTTATCGTGATCTCGTCTATGATCACATTGATCGTCCAGTCATCAGCAAATGGAACCAAGTTCAAATCCTTGCGTTCATTACGAGGGTTGCGCACATTCCGCCCTCTTCGCATGATAAGTCGGCGTCCTGGGTTGAAACTTGTAGTCAATGCGCTATTTGAAGCGATCCCGGCAGTGTTGAACGTTCTGTTCGTCTCGATGCTTTTTTTCCTTGTCTTTAGCATCATATCGGTCAATTATTTGAAAGGGGCATTCAACTCATGCACTTTTAGCGACTTGAACTCCGATCAGCAAGCGTTTTTGACAAGTCCGGTGACTTGGAATGAAACGACACCCGAGCAGCAGAGCTGGTTTACCAATACGAAATGCGAGGGCTTTGCGACCAGCACCAGCACAACCATCACGTCCAAATACATTTGCAACTGCTGGAACGAAACCTGGGGGCCTGTGCTTGCAGAAAACTTTGATAATGTCGGGCATGCAATGCTTACATTTTTTGAAATCTCCACGACTGAAGGCTGGGTGGACGTGATGAATGCGGCTATCGACGCCACGAGCCCTGACATGCAGCCAATTCGAGACAACAACATGGGCATGTCCGTCCTGTTTGTGTCGTTTATCATGGTTGGAAGCTTTTTCGTGGTGAATTTATTCGTTGGTGTTATCATTGATAACTTTAACCGCATGAAAGAGGCCATGGGAGGCGATTGTATGCTGACTCCGGAGCAGAAAAAGTGGATTGAGGCGCAAAAGACGGCATCGCGAGTAGGTCCTCTTCGAATTCCCAAGCCACCAACCCATCGTTTGCGTCGATGTTGCTTTCGCATCGTCAAGCTGAAGCGATTCGAGTGGTTCGTTATGATTTGTATCATTTCAAATACGTTACTGATGGCAACAAACAGCTACTATATATCAACTGTGCAGAGCACAGTCACAATTTACATGAACAATGTCTTCGCGGCCGTTTTCACGCTGGAAGCTGCCATGAAAATCACTGCGTACGGTTGGGCCTATTTCGATGATCCGTGGAGTCAATTTGATTTCTTTGTCGTGTGCGGCACGCTTGGCGGAATCGCTATTGACTCTCTGACGGGCGTATCCGTTCGCTCTCTGGCCATGATCGTCCGTGTGTTCCGAGTGACACGTATTCTGCGGCTGGTAAAATCGTCCAAGAGTATCCAGCAGATCCTGACGACGCTCTACATTTCATTGCCGGGACTCAGCAACATCACGTCGATCCTGTTTTTGATGATTTTCATTTACGCGACCATGGGCATGCAGCTGTTCGCCAAGGTCGCTCTGCGGGATAACATTGACACGCACGCCAACTTCCAGGGGTTCTGGACCTCCATGTTGTTTATGATGCGAGCTTCAACGGGCGAAGCGTGGGATTATTGCATGCACGATCTGGCCACTAATACGCCTGGGTGCGTTGACGATCCATCTTACGATCCGACCATGTGCGGTTTCAACAACTTCGACGGATGTGTCCCTATCGATGGCTGCGGGAACATCCTAGCCATACCCTACTTTACGAGCTTTACACTGCTCGTGACGTACGTGATGCTCAATTTGACGATAGCTGTGATTCTGGAGGGTTTCTCACTCTCGAAAGTTGAGGAAGAGCCATTGTTTGAGCCGGATTTGCTCGAGGAATTCCAGCAGAAATGGGCCGAGATCGATGAAAAGGCCACTGGGTTCATGCTTGTCAAGAAGATATTGGTACTAATTAACCGACTCGAAGCTCCGCTTGGGCGATACGGAATTGTCACGAGCAAGCGCACACTGGTTACCTATCTGCGTACGTCCAGTCGCTGGAAGCGAGCTGAGCTATGATCCTCGCATTAACGATGTTTCTTGTGTATGCTGCAGGTGCTTTAGATTTACCTTTGTACGAGGGCGAGACCGTTTTTTTCACGGACGTGTTGCTCTCGATGACTCGAGAAATGGTGAAAGAGGTAGAGTCTATGTATCCAATACTTTTAGGCGTGGGCATGAAGCTGACAGTCTAGATATCCGTCTCTGTAGACTGTTGCGACGGATCTTGGAGCGCTCTCTGATGTCTGTCCTTCTATGGATGAAGTGCCCAGCCGAATGCGGAGTGACTACCTGGTGCACCAGTATTTCGCTATCTGCACTGTCCAGCGCAGTGTGGCTGGCTGGCTGCGCACAAAGCGGTGCCTGGAAGCGCAATACATGGAGGAGTACAAGCAAAAGATGAAGAAACCCAGTGGCCGGCCGAAAAAAGTGCGCGACGCACGCGTGTATACTATCATGTAGTAGCAAGCGCTCTCACCCATCCACAGGCATAGCGTCAGACTCGAGTTTGTATTGCAATGCACCACTTCACACGAACGGCGAATGATGTGTTTGGCTTCGTCATGCTTTGACCCTGGGTGTGCTGATATCTATCTAGAGTTTATCGTCGACTTCCTCGAGAGCGGTTGTTGCTATTGCGCTTATCCTCCTGTCGGCTCTCTGCAGGCATTGAGAATGGAGCGTCCGTTAGTCCAGACCTCTCCACATGCATACAATATGGCCGAATGCCTGCCTACCTTTCTGGAATGCCCACGAGACGTGGATCGTGCTGCCTAGTATCTCCTGTCCGTCCAGGCGCTCCATGGCCTCCTTGGCCGCGTCAAAGTCCTCGAACTCGACCAGCGCGTATCCTTTCACGAAGCCCGTACGTCGGTCCAAGTTCATGTGCAGGTTCTTGACCTGCGCGTCTTCGCCAAAGGCGTCCAGCAGATCTTCTTCCTGTGCCTCTTCGTGCACGCCCGTGACGAACAGGATCCAGCCCTCCACAGATTTGAGCGCGTTCTCGTGGCCGTAGTCGCTCTCCTCGCGCGTCGTCTTGAGCTTCTCGAACACGCCGCTGTCCGCAGGATACCGCTCCGAGTCCATGGCGGCGAGACCCTGCCCCCGTCCCTTGACCACGCGGCGGCCGCCGCTGCCACCACGATGGTCGCCGCTACTGCTGCCGTTGCCACCTCCGGCCTTGACCACACGCGATCGGTTCTCGCGGCGCGACTTGGGCTGGATGTCGTCTTCCTCGTCCACGGCCATGGCCGTGTCGCTCTCGTAGTCCACTTCGTCCGCCATTCGGTCCGCTTGATCCAATGCTGACCCCCTGAAAGCAAAAAGCGAAAGAGAGGGCTTCTATTTGGACCACTTCAGTAGATCCATGAACGCTCGCTTGGATTGGTTGAAAAGAATATGAGTGAAATAATACCAGTAAATTACCTCGGATGAAGGAAATATATATTCTGGCCCTGACATGACGTGAGTCGGTTAGCTTTCCAACGACATTCGCGTAACATGGCGAGCTTGAAGCGATGCAAGATGGACGCAGCGACGAAGAAGGTTGGTCTTGTCGACGGTCTGGCGCAGAGATGGACGACGGACGGACGGATGGGTGGTGGTGGTGGATGGCGAGTGCAGTGAAGAAGCCTTGCAAGGGGGAATCAAATATCTTGCCACAATCCATTAAATGGCACACTCTTGGCTGTAAGCCGCCTCATGTCAGACGTTCTTTGAGCGAAAGCGTTGAAACGAGCGCTGCAAAGGCTCACCTTGGGTCACGGCGTCGGCGATCTTGTTGTCCTGCTCCTCGATCAGCTCGGCCTTGATTGCCACGTCGTTCGCGCGGTCGGCCGGGATCACGACCACGCCGTTGATGTCGGCGCGGATGATGTCGGCGTTGCGCACCACGCAGCCAGCCACCACGATCGGCGTACCCACGTCCACCACCGTCGTCGCGCCGCGCTGGCCGTGGACCGACGTGCCGCGCGCGAAGGCCGGGAAGCCGATGGCGCAGAGCTCTTGCACGTCACGCACGCGGCCGTCGGTGACCACGCCGGCAACGCTGCGCGCCTTGGACGCCGTGGCCAGCAGGCCGCCAAACACGGCCGAGGTGCTTCCTTCCGGTGCGCTGATGACGATCACCTGGCCCATCTCGGCCGTGTCTACATAGTTAAAGGGCAGTTTTTTCACGGGCGGGCCGTTGGCCGGCATGACCTTGACCGTCAAGGCCGGGCCGCAGATATTCACGGCCAGAGGACTGTCGTACCCGCGCACCAAGTCCACGTCGACCAAGTGGCCCTGGATCTTCATCTGCGCGAGCGCGTCGGCGATGGCGCAGGTCGAGAGCTTGGCCAACCGCAGCAGCGTATCCGTGTCGAGCGACATGTCGGCCTCGAGCATGCCTGTGATGAGATGATCAGCCTTTTTCATTCCGAGATGGTGAGTCTGCGCAGCGTACGCACCGGCGCTGCTCGCCACGCCCAGCGCCGCGGCCGAGACCCCGCCGAGTCCGGCCGAGCCCACCGAGCTGCGCTGGTTGCTCTGGAACGTGGGGCTGCATCCCGTCTGCTTGAGGTGCTCGGCCAGCCGCGTGGCGTTAGACGCGTACTGCTTCTGGCACTTCTTGCACTCGTAGCGCACGAGACCCTTGCCGTCCAGCGGGTCCAGCCGCGTAAAGTAGTCGTACACGTTGCTCGGCTTGCGGCCCATGGCGTAATTTTCAACCCGACCGCTTGTTCTTTTCTTTTCTTCCGGAGCAAAGGGAAGCGGACCGCGAGGGTTTTCTTTCGTGGACGGCCGAAAGCTTCGAACTGGCGCGCAAACCGCTCAAACCCGCACGCGGAAATTATTTTTTACCGATTCGGTAAATAACCAGCTGGTAAAAAACCGCGCATTGGTCGAAATCAATTCTTTTCAGAGTAGTTTATTGGTGGAAAGTAAAGTATCACCCCACAGCTATAGTAAATTACGTACCGTATGATTTCAAAAATAGGTACATTGTACCATTATCAGAAAACCACCTGCAGATAGCAGCGCTTAAGCTCCTGCTCCTTGGCCTTCTGCAACGCAGTGAGCGCCGAATCAAAGCCAATGGGTTCCGAAAGGAACGACCGCAGCTCTTGGCACGCATCAGGATGATTGGCTTCACCCGAAAGGTACGCTAATGCGGCTGGAAGCGTGTCATGGCAATCGCCCACGGTCAAAACTTCCAGTTCCTTGACGACGACGCTGTTGATATCCATGGCGATGTTCGTACGAGGCTGCAACTCAAACCGCACTCGGTCCACCATAACAATCGTACCCATAGGTTCTATAAGATTGATCACTAGCTCAGCCGATGACTCGGTGCCGCAGAAATCAATGCAACCATCTAGCGGCCCCAAATCCGAAAGCACGTCGTCCAGTGCATCAGTGTTGTGGATATCCAAGGGTGTAAATAATGCGTACTTGGCCCAATCTTGCGAATCCATGGCTGCAGTGGAAAACACGAAAATATCGCTGGCTTGATAGGGCCCCGTGTGATGCAAATAGCGAGTGAGAAGCCCTACAACGCAGGTCGCCAACCCATCCACAATAATCGCCAATTTCTTCATGTCTCTCATCTCAATGATCTTGGCAATGCTGATGATCAGTGCATGATCGTCAGCGAGGAGAGCGATGTCATCCGGGATCTCTGTCGGTACTTCATACAGCATCGAGAATGGCAGCTCGACGTACTCAGAGAGCGATCCTTCCGACGCAGAGACGCCCAGTGCGGTGACGTCTTTGGATGAAGCATCGCTGCTAGACAAATAAGGCAATGCCAGAACTCTCTGGGCCGCTTGAACGCGTACTGTGTGGTCGGCCTCCACTGTAACCGATGACTTGACACCCACAAAGCTTCGGCCCAAGATCCCGTTCTTGCCGCGGATCTGACCGTGGCACACGCGGACATCGAACAGCGACGCACTCGCTCGTAGGACTTTGACTTGAGCGCATGCTGCGCTGAGAATGCCACACGGGATCTTCTGGTACGTAACCAATGGCACATCTTCTGGACACCGACATGTTGCGATCAATGTGTTCATTTCGACTGCCACACCGGGCGAACTCTTGTCTTGTGCTGCCGAAGCCAGTGCTTGCACCACACTCTTCATATCCTGCAGTTGAGGCAGCTCAAATCCAGCGTTTAAGGCACGACTGAAGGCACGAAAGCTCTCCGAATCGACCACGCTGAGAGGCAAATGCTCCTGTGCCAGCCACTGCATCAGCATTCGACTGGGTGCAGCAGCATCCACCCGCGGCAATTGTGGTACCTTGATCTTCGTCTTCTTCGTCGGACCACGATGATGGTCTCGCGCTGCACGATTTCCTTCAGAACTGGTGGCTTGGGCACCGCTAACCAAGGCTAGCTCTTGGCTCTGTCGCCGCTGCTCCATCAGCTGCAGGAGAGCCCCAGCATGGTGCCGCTCGAAATGGCGCGTGAGGTTGTGCGTCTTGTCCTTGAGACTCGTGCCGCACAGCAGGCAGACGCGCGAGAGAGCGTCTTCGGGCGCCTTGTCCGGGTAAAGATCGCGGATATCCACGGCCTGGAGCCGCATGACCGTCTCCACTTCCGTCTCCTCCACGCCGCCGCCATTCTCCTCCGCCATCATGTTGCCGCAAGTGGCAAGTTCCCGCACTCTACTGGCTCCGAATAGAAGGCTGTCTGCATTGATGATGGAAAGTGGGGTGCGCCACACTAATCCGCTCCAAAGGTCGTTTTCGACGCGGTGGTTTTTTTGCACGAGGTCCACAATCGACGCCACCAAGAGGCGGACCAAAAAACCAGCGAGGCGGACCCAGAAGCGGACCGAGCGAGAAACAAGCGGATCATCATGGGCAACGCCAGCGCCAAGAGTGGAAGCAAAGATGAGGAGTTCACCTTCGAGGACGACGGTGCGTTGGTGTCTGCGCTGCTGTGACGCGCTGGCGCAGTCACCCATGCGTCCGCCTGCCTGTGTCGGATCGTTGTCGTGGCGTTGTGTACTTACGTAGTATTCTTTTTCATCTCCTAAGACGAAGCGTTCACGGAAGCGCTTCGAGTGAACCTGCAGCGGCTCATTGCGTACGCCAAGTCGGCCGACACGACGCTGCAGCGCGAGGTCGCGGAGAAGCTCGCGAATGAGGCCGTCAAACGTAGGCCCGGCCCTCCTCGCATTGTGGTGTATCCTGCTTGAACTGTCGATTCTAACGGCACCTTTGCATGGAATGCAGCGGATCGGCAGGTGCAGATTGTGGACCTGGATGGTTTGCAGCTGCTGCTGCCGCTGACAAAGTCCAAAGACACGGAAGTGCAGCGGCTGGCGGCTCACGCGCTCGCGAATCTGTCGGTCAATTGTACGTAAGAGGCTCACTGGTATATCTGTCGAGGGAGGAGTTTGATCAAGAACGGGTGCTGTTCGCAGCGGACAACCAGTCCAAGATGGCCACAGAAGGCGGTATCGACATGCTGATCGATCTGTTGGAGAACCCGAATGAGCACGTGCAGCGCCAAGCAGCCAAGGCGCTGGCCAATTTGGGTGTGAACGGTACGATCGCTGAACAATGCCAGCCATGATCCTGTCAAGAGGTTTCTATTGGTTCGTGTCGAATGTCGTAGTGGCCAACAAGGAACGAATCGCACGGGCAGGCGGCATTAAGCCGCTGATCGCGCTCTCGAGCTCCAAACAAGTCGGTGTCGCGGTGGAAGCGATCGCGGCCCTGGCAAACTTGGCTGTGAATGGTAAACGTTATCTACTGTCTCCGTTGCATTGATTGCTCAGGCGCATATGACGTATGCAATTCGCTGTGCTAGACGCTAATGAAGTGGAAATCGCGCGAGGGGGTGGCTTGAAGCCTATAATTGAGGGCGCACGCTCAGAATCAGTCGAGTTGCAATCCCAAGTGGCCCGAGCACTTCGCAATCTTTCAGTGAATCGTACGTCTTGCGATTACTAGCATCTGAAAGTGATATGAGCGCCAAACTGATTGATTTGATGCTCCTGTTAGCCGAGAACAAGCAAGCGATCATCGATCTCGGTGGCGTCGATGCGCTGCAGTCTCTCGTGCGGTCGCCCAACGATCGAATATGCCAGCAGGCCACACGTGCACTTGTGAACTTGGGTGTCAACATGGTCGACTAGCAAACAGCACAACAAGACGACGAGATCTACAAACCCAACAAATATCCAACTTCAAGCGGCACCGCGATATGAATTACATAGGGGGCGGCATACGCACTCCAATAATGCATTTGACCAAATTGAAAAAGGAGCCGCTCGGGCTGTGCAGAAGAAAATTGTCGACGAACGATGATGGCGCCGAGTTGGTCTGTGCGCATGCGCGCGCTGGACAAGTGCGACTACAAACCGTTCACTTCAATTGCTCCCTTATAAATTTCGCCGCTTGGCACGCTCTTCGGTCCGCTTGCTTGCTAGCCATGCAGCTGAGCCTCCGGTAGGGCCCTGAGTATGCGGCATCATGGTTCGCCGCTGCATCTCCGTGCCAATCTAAACAAATATGCACGACTCGATCAGCGGCTGTGAACAAGCGGTCGTTAGACAAGAGCAGATATTCACCTCGTAGAAGGCAGACATCATCAGTGCCTGCTCGCGAGAGTATGTGGCTCGGATCTCCTTGGTCTTCTTTTCCAGAAAATCGATGCGCTCTTGGCGTTCGTTGATCTGGTTGCGGTGGGAGCTCACCGCGACCATGTACTTGGTCTGCACTGCATGGAGCGTCTTCTTCGTGTAGTTCTCGAGCTTAGATCGCTGCTCCGAGAGCTCGTTGATGACGGATTCTTTTTCCTTGAGGCGGTTCGTCAGCTCCGTTACGGTCACGCGCATAGAATCGACAGCTTCTGCCTCTTGGGTCTACGTAGGAATCACAATCACACGATGCAACAACACGTTATCAGTTTGAGCCCTTCCCTAAAAGCAAGTAGACGACCGAGATAAGAAGAACAAAAGCGCTGCTACCGACCAGTCGCTCGATGCGTTCTTCGTAGCTTGCAACATGAGCACTTGTCAAACCGTGAGATCCATTCGGGTGCAGCAATGAGGCTGAAAAAGTCGATGCAGTCGAACTTTCAATCATCGGCGAAGCTGATTCAGAAACTCCGCCCGCAGAGCCAGCGGCGAATGACGTAGCAGGGAAAGGACCGTTCGCAGCGTTGACACCTGCAGTACCCATCGCTGCTGCCTGAGCTACTGCGACAGCTGTCTCGTGCTGTTGTGTGCGCGCGGTCTGCAACTCTTCTTGAAGTTGTTCGTTTTGCTTCTTCATCTGGAATAATGAAACCTGCAGTGATTCCTTCGCCTTCAATGCCAAATCCAGCTCATTAGCCAGATGTGATTGCTCGGGGTTCTCCGAGCCACTCTTCAGCTCTGCATTTTCGCGCTCCAATCGTGCAATCTTCTCCTTCATTTGCCCCATAGAATCGTGTCCAAGCAGCACATCAGCACTGAGTCCAACATCCGTCATCGTAGTGTTCTCTTGGCTTTGGTGCTGCTGGAGACTGTTCACTTGGGCTCGCAATTCTTCGGCCTGGTACTCCAAAAACTCCTTGCCACCGAGCGCACTGTCCAATTCCTCTTGCAGTCGTCGGATTTTCTGGTCCTTGATCTGGTTGTGTGATTCAGCTTCGACATTGGCTGTCTCCAGTTCCACGACTTGGTTCTTGTATCGCTCCACGAGGGCCTTGAGTGCAGGCATGGTCTTGATGGTGCTCTCCAGATCCAACACCTTGTCCAGATACTGCGCATTATGCGTTTCCAGCTCCTTGACTTGGTTGCGTAGTGCCGTCATTTCCTCGAGACGCTTCTTGTACTTGCTCACGCTGGTCTCCAGCTTTGCCAGCTGGCCCAATTTCGAGCGAGCAATGTCCAATTCATCCGCCTGTCGACGCACTTCGTTCTCCAGCACGATCAGTCGCTCGTTGGATTCGCGCTTGACGCGCTGCAGTTGTTCGTTTTTCTCTTCCAGCTGCAGCGTCAGCGCATGGATCTCACCGTCCACGATCTGCTGGATCTTCTTGTTGTCACGTGTCAGAGTCGACTGGCGTTCACTGATCAGCTTGTCACGTTCGTCTTCCAGCGCAGCGTATCGGTCTGCGAGACTCTGCTTGTCGACCATCATGTTCTCAAAGCGTTCCGTGACTTCGCGCTTCTCGCGCTCCATATCCAAGACCTTCATTTCCATCATCGAGGCCTTCTCGAGCGCCTGCGTGAGCTGGAACTGCAGACTCTCGGGGGACTCGCCTTCGTGGTTGATGTACGCAAACGAGTTGCTATGACTGCTGTCCGAGGCGCGCGAGCCATTGGCGCCGTTCGTCGGCGACGCCAAGTGGAAGCGGCGCATGATGTTCTCAATCATGTGCATCATGCTGGCCTGCTCCGACGCATCCATCTGCATGATCGGGTGGATGTACTCGGACTTGCTTGGGCACTGCACCGCGCAGCCGAGAATCAGTTCGGCCAGCTTGGCGGTCTCCTGCGGATCGTTCTCCTTCGCGATGCGCGTGGCGTCAACCAGATCGCTCGTGTCGCACACCTGGCCCAGTTCTTCATGGTAAAACAACTCGATACTGCGCAGAAGCAGCTTGAGATTGCTCGCACGCAGCGCCCAACTGGTCGCGGCGTCCGTATGGATCAGGTCCATGTTCAGGAACTCCGGATCGCTATTACATCATGCAGCACAGAGAATCAGACATGCATACACTCCCCCCTTATGCGACACAGGTCGCTGGACTCACACGTGATGCATGATCTTGGCCAGGAACACGCCGTCGCTTAGATCCGAGAGCGAGCCGATGAACACATTTGGGTCTAGCAGGTTCTGGAAACTTTGGATCTGCAATACATCAGCAATCATTGCGGCACAGAGCGTGAGCGACCCACCGATCCATTCGCAAGCGCATCCATAGTCGATTGTGCTAGCGCTCGGCCGGCTGAGCACGCACCCAGAGCAGCAAACTGCGCTGCGCCGCATCGTCCATGGCGTCACACTTGGTCGCTCCGCTCCCTTGGGCTCCACTTCCAGGTGAGAGTTCAGTGAAAAACCTTCCTGCACCGATGGGACGGCACCAAATAAAAACCTCAGTCGATGAGCCGGTTATTCTCTTCAGCTAATTAGTCGGCTAAACGACTTCAAAAACCCACAAACCCACACAAAGAGTGGGAGAGAAGGAGGAAAAACCAGGTGAGGGCTTCTATTGAGGATGTGTGCAGTACTGTCAGTCCAATTCCGGCCACCTTTTCCCAGCAATTTTAACCGTTCGCGCCCAACGCAGGCAGGCGGCGTCCCGAGGCGCAAGCAAGTTGACGCGCGAGGCCCACGGAGCGGGCTCCAGCGGCAGACAGGCGCGTGCGGATATATATGGACTCGCCCATGGACGGTATGGGCGACACCAGCGGCTTCGGCTCGTCGCTGAACGCCAGCGTCGACAACGGCAGCTCGCGGCACAGCATGGGCAACCGCCACGGGCACAGCGGCGTCGAGCCCAACGGCGGCATCCAGTCGACGCTGCTGCGTGCACAGCAGGCCGAGCGCGAGAAGATCACGATGGAGAACTTTAACCAGGCGCTGCGCATCAACTTTTTGGAAGAGCGGCTGCTCCGGTACAAGAAAGGCACGGCCTTTGAAGGCGAGGACCTCGAGAACGAAGTGTTTCAATTGCGCATGACGATCGAGGAGAAGAACCAGGAGCTGCAGCAGAAAGGGCTGACGATCGTCCGTGCCACGGCCATGATCGATGGTATCAACCGAGATCTCAGCGCCGCGCGTGAAGAGATCGCTCGCTTGCGCAACTCGGTGCCGGATACTGAGGCCGTGATGCAATTGCGGCAGGAGCTAGAGCTGGCGCATGCTCGCGAGCATGCCAGTGCCCAACGGCAACAGGATCTAGAGCGCGAGATTGGCAAGCAACAGGATACGCTTGCGAATCTCACGACAACGCACCAGGAGCTACTCATTGCGCACGGTGGCATGGAGCGTGAGCTGGAACTGAATCGACAGGAAGCACAGCAGAAGATCGAAGCACTGGAATCCAAGGCGCGCACGGACGCAGAGCAACTGCGATCGCAGGGCAAGCATCGTGAAGAAGACGTGGCCGCCATGAGAGAACGGATGGACAAAATGGCGCGTGAAAAGGAGCAGCTCGAGTTGCGCTGGCAGTCCAAGATGAAGGGTCTGGAGGAGCAAGTGCAGACACAGATGACCAGATTACAGCACGAGAGCGACAACTATCGGCAGGAGCACACACGACTCATTCAGGACCACGAGAAATCTCGCTTTGACCGTGAACGACTGACGGTGGAGCTGGAGAGTGCTAAACAGGATAAAGCCAAATACCAGTTTGAGCTGGAACGTCTGACCAAGGAGTTGGAACGCCGATCTGGAGAGGCCGAGTCATTACGGTTGCAGAATGTGAAGCTGACGTCGACTTGGGAACACCAGACACAAACGCTCGAGAGCTATAAGGTCGAGCGGGAGACCGCATTGGACAACATTCACAAGCTTGAAGCGGAGGTGCAACACTGGCGCAAGATGTGTGCAGAGCGAGAATCAACGACAAAAATGCTGGAAACACGTGTGCAACAGGGTGAAGATGAAGTGCGTCGACTGAATGAACAGTTAAATATGATGTCTGCCCGCAACCAGCAAACCTCGAACGAGCGTCTTCTGGCACTCGAAAAGGACCGCCAGGCCATTGAGCAAGATAATTTCCGCCTGCGTAAGGAGATGTCAACGTTCCAGCATGAGCTTGAATCTATGGAGCGCAAATTCAAATCCTGTGAAGAGCACCTTGCTGATGAATCGTCGTCGGTGCGAAAGTACCGTGAGCATCTTGGTCGCGTAGAGCGTGAACTTGAGCAGAAAAATGCATTGGTGGACAAGCTGGAGCGCTATGCTGCAGATGTCACGGCTTCAAACTCAGTGAATGAGACTACGAGGCTTCAGCAGCAGGCAGAACATGTCAATCGGTTTGCAGCGGAGAAAAAGCAGCTCATGGAGGCGATGCAGGCAGAGAGAGATCGCGTGGGTGCATTGGAGCAAACCATATCACACTTGGAGGTCAACAATGCATCGCTTGTGAAGGAGCTGGAGGTTGCGGAACGTGAGTTTAGCGCCATGATCGGTAGTGAGGCCCAGCTACGACAGTCAACTCAACGCCGGGGTCTGGTTTCACTTGTCCGAAGTGTGGTCCAGACCATTCAACGGTACGGAATTGCTACGAATGTTGGAACTGCAGCCGACTAACTTCTGTTGTGCCACAGGGATGTCAAAAATGAAATGAGCAAATTGCAGAACCAATGGGAACATCAGGCAGGCCTGATGTCCAGACACTTAGATCAGCTCAGCAACCAGTTACAACTGAGTCAGCGCAAGGTCGAATTGCTTCAGCAGACCGTCTATCATTCCAAGGACGACAAATTGGTACGATCATTTGCACGCCTCTCTGTTTCAATTTTATTGATGAGATTTGTGACGATGAATGTGTGTAGTCATTAGAAAGGTCATGGTCCCTGAAATATGAACGCATTTGTGCTGAGAAAGATGCAGCATATCGAGCTATGGAAGATGAGTTGCGTCGTGAAAAAGCGAATTTGTCGAAGGCAGAAGCGAATCTTGCCCAGATCAAGAGTGACTTTGAGTCTGTCTCAAGATCTCGAACGGTGAGTGTTATTAATCTGTAGTTGTTGTGAATACCGAAAACTGATTGTTGTGGCTGTAATTAATTAGGAATCAATAACGGAGCTCAAAAGCGACAATCACGACATCAAGGAAAGCAACAAGTTGTTATTTGATGAAGTTCAGGAACGACGCCGTGCTGCGGAGCGCTTGCGCAAGCAGTACATGGCTGTCGTGAAGGAGAACAAGAGTTTACTGGCAGCGAACGAGGTCTACAAACAGGGACTTTCAGATCGCGAGAAAGACATCGAGTACTATCGTGTAAACCTGATGAAATATGCTCAACAACTGCAGCGCCAGGTATCCATGGGCGATGTGAAGCAAACGTTACTGGAGCAGCTACAACAGACACAGTACATGATTGATGGAACATTCAAGCGTTGGTCGGATAGTGGCTTTGATCGTCCTTCTGTGGATCTTGCAATGAAAACGGATCACCGTGAGAGGAAGACGCAAGTCGACTCTCGGCAATCAGATATGAGTCGTTCGAAAAAGTGGTCGCCACTGGACCGTGATTTCCTCAATGATTTTGCCAGTAAATCCGCGCTACAGAGTCCGACGAACCAGCTTACCCACAATCGGGAAGGACGCTCAAGAACATTGTCAAAGCAATTTAGCATGAATCCGACAGCGAGCAGCTCAATGACAACTCTTGGCCGGATCAGCGCGGATCTGCAGGAAATTGAAAAGAAGATGAAAGAATTCCCAGAGTGACCGGTCCTCCCAAGCGACGAGAAGAGCTGAGTGCAGTGGTCTTTCTCCTGTTTTCTAATTATTGGCGCCCTGTGTCCGTGTGAATGATGCGCATAGACGTGAAGTCGGTTTTGCAGTATAATATCAAACGCGTCAGCACCACTTGATTCCATCAACCGTGTAACGAGATTAGAGCTCAAATTCAATTGGAGATGATCAATTCCTTGTTTTTCGTTGATCCGCATGATTTCACCTCCCAGTTGGTTGTAGAATATATCGCATTTGGTAGAATTTATGTTCAGCAATGAACGCAGTATTCCGAAAGTTCACGAGCGACTCTCTCTTCATCAGAGTCCAGAAACTCTCCCAAAAAGAGAGTTGAAACGCAGGCATTGGATCCATGTGAGCATCCACAACCGTGAGCAGCGAAGGTAAGTGCGGCTCTTCGAGCGCTCGAAGCGTTTCTTGGAAAACATCCGACTAGCTGAATAACTCAGCGAATTCACTCGCAGAGCGAGGTTGGTTCTGTCGCGATGGATCCTGATAACGAATCTGCTGCTTCGTGCC
>JAADVQ010000373.1:0-15487 GCA_023335835.1 Elongisporangium senticosum
CAGGAGAGGGATCGACCTGCTCAGGGGGGATCTCAGTTGCGAGTAGGTATTCGATTGATCAGGGTTTCTCGAGACTCCTCGTAGAGCCTCAAGTTGCGCTGCGACACCGTTTTTTTATTTTTTGGAGCCACTGGACTTATCCCGTTTCCCCCAACGCGTGAAGGTTCAAGGGCGTGCGTACCGTTCCCTCTCTGGATCTTGATATACCGTTACAAATGATACACTTAAAAATTCCCATCCGCAAAGCAACTATAGGTGATGAACGACCTGCGAGAATGAATGCATCTGGATTTTCACATGTGTAAGCCACCCGGACGGAACGGTTCATTCGATTATGCACCCAAGGTTTTGAGGTTTTTCACGCAGCGTGGGTTGGTGCCAGCGAGAGTCAGAGGGTGACCGTCGCACTAGAACTCCGCCCCTCACTCGTGCATCATGCGGCTCCTCCACGCGCTGCTGGTGGCGGCGCTCGGTGGCGGTGCTGGCCGCGTGCGAGCGTTAGGCATCGCTGCCAATAGCAGCCTCACGACTGATTACAGCGGCACAGTGAATATTCTTTATACAGCAGTCGATAACAGCTATACCTTTGTTGGAGACTTGGGCGCGACCACGACAATCAGCATCCTCCCGCAGCTTGATGTGACCATCAATGAGCTCGCATCAACGCTCGTCACACAAATGTACGTACAGCTGTGGGATGTGTCGTTGCTGCTGCCGACGCTGATGCGAAAAGCATGACAGGTTCATTCGCACGGGAACCGACGCCGACGAAAATTTCAATGCTGTACACGCATCCGTGACGATCAGCTCGACTGCGTTCTCGAGTCTGACTGGTTTGACGGCATTGTACGTGAATCCTGTTCAAGAAAGCCCGTGGAGCTGGACTAATGCTGTGAATGCCCACAGATCGCTGCAGAATTTGAATTTCACTCAGACCAATCTCACGCTCACGATCCCAGACACAGTCTCCTATCTGTACGTGCGCTCTCTGGGATACCGTCGCTGACTCAAGATACTCACTGTGTTGTGACCACTACAGACAAGTGGAGTACACGAACGCCGTGGACGTGTCGCTCAATGTCAGCAGCAATTCGAGCCTTAACAAAATGTGCGTCGTCGCGCCTTGATGTATCGCCGCTACACTCATGCTCCAGTTTCTCACAAGATGTCTCTGTTTGTGTAGAGATTTCGGCTTCAATCTCTTCAGCACGGTGCCCAAGTGCCTCTATGAGCGCCATTACAACGCCAGCATCACTGTGTACGTACAAAGAGCACGACGAGTGTCCAATAGATTTGAACCCCAAATTAACGAGATGTGTGACTATGTATCAGCTCAAGCCTCAACCTGACTGGAAGCAACACGACGTACCTGACGGAAGAGCAGTTCAACAACCTCAAGAGCAACGTCCAAGCTCACAACGCGAGTTTGTTCGACTTCAGTGAAAGCTGCTCATCGTCAGCCAGCGCAAGCGCATCTACGTCAGACAGCGCAGGGTCAACAGAGGGGTCGACTACAGCAACCCCCACGGCGACAACCACCACGCCAAATACCACGACCACCGCGCCACCTTCGTCGTCCACTTCTTCAAGTAATGGCAGTGGCACAGCAGGCTCGTCAACCCCCTCGCCAAGCCCTACTGCGACTCTCAACGGCAAAAGAAGACTGGCTTCGTCATCTACGGGTTTCAAGGTGTGCATTGGTACCGAGACGTCGAGCAGCGCGACTGCCAAGAGCAACAGCAGTGGGAACAACAACCAAGGCTCCTCATCAGCTGACGTTGATACGAACTCCCAGCACAAGTCGAGCAGCAAGAGCTGGATCTACATTCTCGTGGCCGTTTGCGCTGTGGTCCTGGTCGTCGCTGCATTTGTGTTTCAACGCAAGCGCAAGAGCACTCGCAAGGGCAACCAATTGTCAGCGATGGGAACTTCGTCATTGGACGACAGTATCAATGGTGCCAGCGTCAACCTCATTGGCAAGGATGAGGGCACTCCTGTAGCTGGCAAACTCACATTCATTTCGGGCGATGATTTGCTCCGCAATGTGCGCCTCGAGCCGAGTGAAGTGTCTTTGAGCAAGCCCATCGGGTCTGGACAGCTTTTCACGGGCACTTACCAGAGCAACAAGGTCATCATCAAGCGCGCCGAGGCTGCAGTCACGGAGACCGCAGTGACCAAACAGTTGATGGCCCAGGCCCAGCTTCTAGCTCAGCTGTCGCATCCCAACCTCGTCCAGCTTGTGGGTGTCGCCTGGGTGGCTGGAACGGACTTCGCCATCGTGACGGAGTTTGTGCCCAAGGGCAATCTGCGGGCCGTGCTGACCAAGTCCCGCGCGGACTTGACCATGCGCCTGAAGCTCAACATGTGCATCGATATAGCCCAGGCCCTGATGTACCTCCACGGTGCGGATCGCGGCATGTTCGTGCAGAACCTGTCGTCCAGCAAGGTGCTGGTGGCCGACGATCTCCAGTGCAAGGTCAACCTGCTCGCATGCCAGTCGAATTCAACACCGTTGGTGAGCAAGCACGACTCGGTGTCTGATTCGTACGGCACGGGCGACGTCGCATGGCTCGCTCCGGAGATTATCACTCGATCAGCTCCGCTGACCCCACGTGCCGTTAACATCTACGCCTTTGGCGTGCTTATGTGCGAGATCTTCAGCGATGCACTGCCGTATCAGAGTCTCATCAACGAGATGGGCAACACGCTGTCGGATGTCGAGATCGTCCAGCGCATTCGCCGCCAGCAGGTGGTCGTGCCGCACGAGAACAGTCTCACCTACATGAACACGCCCGTCAAGGTGCGCGACATGATCGACGGCTGTCTGTCGTCCACGCCGCTTTCCCGGCCATCGGCTGAGGATATTGCCGAGTGCCTGAAGTCGATCCGTCTCGATGACGACGCGACACAAGCCAGCAGTTGAAGCTAAGAAATGGAGCAACACTCGCGGAGGCTGTACATCTGAACGCTGCACTAGGAAGTTGCTCGTGTTGATAGTTTTACGTCTTTTTTAATAATTCATCCGCTCCAGCGGAAGAGGTGCATCCAATCAAGAGCAAACCCCCAGTTGCTGCATTCGAAGAACTGAGCTGATTTTTGCAGTTTGTTGTTGCTGGACCACAACACGCACATGGGCTTCCGTCTGGATCCGGACCCAGCGCAGTGTGACAAGATGCAGACGCCCAGGAGAGAAGCCTGCTGTGTACCGGAAGAACTCACCTAGAGCACGCAAGATCTGGTTCTGAGGTGCCGCCCTGAAGAGCGTCGGCAGCGAGTTCATCTACGTCATCATATCACGTACAACATTGCTACAGCCACATAGAGCTCATTGACGCTGTGGACGTGGTATGTTCTCTTTCTGGGAGCACCCTCGTGAACCTCAAGAAGTCGCAAGCTCTACGTCGCCGGAGTACTTCAAGGAAATCTACACCAAAGACTGCGGAGCCGAAGCCCGATACTATATAAGAAAGAGAGAATGCATGCAAAGCGTCCGTCCTAAGTGCCTGCTTACGCCTTGCCGTGGTACAGCAGCTCGGTCTGCATGCCTTCAAGCATGGCCTTGGTGTCGTCGATCAGCTGCGTCTCGGCGCGCAGCACGTCGTACACCATCTTCTTCTTGGCGTCCGAGAGCGAGCCAGCGACTCGTACGCTGCTGGAGAGCGTGGTGTCGTTCAAATGGCGAGCGAGCTGCTGGGCCGGCACCGTGATCTGGGTTACGCGCGGTTTGAGGCGGCGCATTTCGATCGCCAGGCGGTCCAGGTCGCTCTTGAACTCACGCTCGGCGCGAGACAGCTGCGGCTGGTTCTCCTTCACGGCCTGTAGCACCGCGGCGGCGCGCTTGCGCAGGTTCTGCTGCACGGCCAGCGCGCGGTCCATCTTGGTCTGCAGCTCGAGCAACGAGCGCTGGGCCTCGTCCATCTGGGTTTGCACCGATTGCGCGCGCGTGAGTTGGCTCTTGAGCAGCTCCGCGTGCAACTTGACACGGTCCTTGAGCACCTGGTCCATATCGTCAATGTACGCAATGTCCTCGTACAGGATCTTCACGCGGTCGATCACGAAGGCCAGCGACGCCTCGTCCACCTGCGCCAGCGTGGTCTTGCCCGAGACCCGCGTGCCGCGCGTGGCCAGCGCCTCGAGCTTCTCGACCACGATGTCGCTGAACGCCTTCATGGCGGCCTCGCTGTTGCTGCTGCTGCTAGACGCCGCCGCAATACGGGACTTGGACGACGCCATGGACGCCAGTGTGTCCGGCAGCTGGTTCTTGGGCGCCACGATGGACAGACCGGGGAACGCGCCGCCCTCGGCACTACCGCCCTGCATGCCTTTGAGCAGCTCGCTGGACGCCGTGCTCACGTTCACGACCTCAAAGTTGCCCGAGGCCAGCCGCAGCAGCAGCAGGTGGCCAAAGTGCACGTTCTTGACCACGCGCGCACCGACAACGTTGGGCACAGCGTTGCCATTGCCGTTGCTGCTGGCCGCAGCATTGGGCGAGATGCTGAACACGTGACGCACGGAGCTCTGCGGCAGCGACGTGAACTGTTTGCCCGCGGCCAGCGCGAAGACCCAGCTCACGTTGAGCATGTGCACGCCCGTCGAGTGCACGCAGTAGACCAGGCGCGGGTCCGCTGGGTCGCGCTCCAGTACGGCCTTGCCGGCCGAGTCGTCGATGCCCAGGTGCAGACACTCAAGCAGCAGAGCGGGCAGCTTGCGGCTGGCCACCGACGCGACTTGCCACTGCCCGCTCTTCCACTGTGGGCGAATCGGGGTGTCCAGCAGCACCAACTCCACGTGGCCGGATGTGAACGACCGCAGCAGGAACGGCGTGGCCGCCAGCGCGCTGGATTTGCGGCCGGCCTCACTGGGGATGACCAGGATCGATGTGGCCGAGGCACCGCCAGCCAGGTGGTTGTTACCTTCGACCACGGACTTGGGCGTGACTTCGATCGGGCCCTGTAGCGCCAGCGGCCAGGACTCGGGCGAGATGCCGCTCACGTGTGGCCGCACGAAGCGGAAGCTGTCGCTGGCGGATTGGTCCCCAGCTCCTCGTCGTTGGGTCTGCCGGCTGCTGGGCGTGGCCCAAGCCTGCTCCAGCCAGTACTTGTGCGACTTGAGCTCGGCGAGGCGGCCTTGGACACTGCGGTGCAGTTCTGAGCTGTGGCTGGTCGTCGTGGTAGCGCTGGTCTTGGAGAGAGATGACGAGGAGGCTTGAACACTGGAACGGTTGCGCTGGATCCACTTGTCGCCCTTGGCGAACGCGTTCTGCTTGGACGTGTAGGACTCCACCAACGCGGACGACGACGAAGCCGATTCGGCCAGGGCCAGCGTGGCCGCTTCGCTCTCTTCCAGCCGGCGCTTGCAGATCGAGATCTGCGCGTCCACTTCGCTTTTGAGGTTCGCCAGCACCGCTCCGTTCACGCGACAGTCGTACGGCACTAGCGGGCAGAGCGTGAACACGGCGCCGTCCGAGCGCAGCAGGTAGCACGTGAACACGTCCCAGAGCACACTGGCCGCAGTCGCAGGTGTGGCCATTGAGGCCGGGTCCACGCCGAAGCAGAACGAGGACGTCGTGGCGGCCGGGCCAGCGCCTGGCGTGGATCGGGGCTTGGTTGCGTGGAAGTCCAGTGCATGGCGCTGCTCGGGCTTGCTCACGTCCTGGAGCACGTTGAACAGCAGCAGCTCCTCGGCGTCCGAGAGCACGGCCACGTGCGTGTCGCTCAGCGGATGCCACGTCGCGTGGCGCACGCTGTTGAAGTACCCGACCTCACGCACACTGGCCTCACCCAGCTCGCGCGAGATCGAGACGACCACGCGATTGGAGCGGCCCAAGTGCTTCTTGACCAGCTCCAGGTCGCCCTCGTGGGTCGGACTGGCCATGGTCTTCTCGCCAGCCACGTTCACGGCCAGATCCTCCACGCGACCGTCCTGGAAGCGCACGCAGAAGCGCTGGGTCTGCTTTGCGGCCTGACTGTCGGGCTGCAATGCGAACGCCCCAACGCTGGCGCGAGACGACGAGCTGGGGGTCGGCAGCTTGAGCACCTTGAGCCAGTTGCGCGCGCGCAGCAGCACATGGCTGCCGCTGGCGTTGACCTCGATGCGCTCGACCTGCTGGATCTCCTGTGGCTGCAGCGGCGGGTCCAGCGTCACGTGCGTGAGCGCGGCTTTGTGCTGCTGCTTCTTGTCGCTACTGTGCTGGAACAGCGGCAGCAGGAAGACGCGCCCGGCGTCACCCCAGAGCAGCGCCGTGCCGTGGTTGGACACGTCGAAGGCCTGTAGCGCGGCCTCCGTGGGCACATTGGCGTACGTGGGCGGGGCCACGGCGCCACACATCTCCAGCGCGGCCTGCAGTCCCCAGTCCTCAGCGCCCATGATCACTCGTTGCCTTCTTGGTGGTGTTTCCACGAGCCAAATGGCGTGTATACCCCGATGGATTGATTATCCGGATACAATTGTCCATGATTTTCTGGTTGGAATATGCTATACACTTGGTATCCGGATCATCGGCCGTTGACGGCCCATTTTGGCGGCAACTTACGGCGCCAACAGATAGCATGGAGCAGGACGAAGGCATGGGGACGCCGCCGGCCACACCGCCGTCCAGTCCGCTGCCGTTGCCCAATAGAGGCAATGACCAGGCGCCGCGATATTTGACCCGCGAGCGGATCTGGGCCCCGGACGAGCAGAACGAGGCCGCTAATGGCGGCGATGACGCGCTGTCGCCCACGTCGGTCTCGATCTCAGCCGTGTCGGCCACAGAGCAGCCGCGCTACGCGTTCCCGGAGACGAGCGCGTCCATCGACGCCACACCCACGCCGAGATACCTAGGCCGCTACGGCATGGGTGCCGGCGCTGCCGGTGGCGAAAACGCAGGGCCACTGGCCGAAGAGGAGGACACCGTGGAGGCCGAGCTGCGACGCATGGCGCAGCGGCAGCTGCCTCGAGGCGATCTAGGCCGCCTCGAGTGGAGGCTGGACACGTTCACACCGCAGATGAACGCGGCCGCCAACAACAACGCTGGTTCGGGCGCGCCCATGTCCCCAACGTCATCCATCGCGAGCTACAACGGCGACGACATGAACAACGCTCGGCTGCCGAGGCCGCCCCCATCACCCCCAAGCTCACCCGGGTCGCGCTCCCGAAGCGTCAGCAGCAGTCGATACCTAGAAGAGTTCTCGGCCACATCGCGCCGGTCGCCGGCCACAGCCACGTCCCAGGGCGGCGGCAATGGCCCCGACAGCGCCGAGAACCTGTCCGGTGCGCTGGTCTGGGGCACCAACATCAGCGTGTCCGAGTCCATGGGGCTCTTCCGCATGTTCCTGCACCAGTTCGAGATGCCGGACGCCTCGTCCAGCGCCGCCGCGATCCCGCAGCGGCAGCCGCAGGAAGCGCACTATCTCCAGGTGCTGCGCGAACTCGCGCTCACGCAGTCGCCGGTGTTCAACCTGGACACGCAACACCTGCTGCAGTACCGGCCGTCGCGCAAGGTGTACAACCAGCTTGTGCTGTTCCCGCAGGTGCTGATCCGCATCCTGGACATGGTCGTGCAGGAGGAGTTCAAGAAGCTGCACCCGGAACTGAGCGACGACGAGCTGCTGAGCGTGCAGGTGCGGCCGTACAACCTCAGCGATCTGTCGCCTATGCGCAATCTGAACCCGGCCGACATCGACCAGCTCGTGTGCCTCAAGGGCATGGTCACGCGCGTGAGTGCCATCATCCCGGACCTCAAGGAGGCCTTCTTCCGCTGCACCGTGTGCCACTTCATCGTGCAGGTGGAGCTGGATCGAGGCCGCATCGACGAGCCGTCCTACTGCTCGCACTGTCAGACTCGGCTGTGCATGGAGATGATCCACAACCGGTGCTCGTTCACGGACAAGCAGATGGTCAAGATGCAGGAGACCCCAGACGCGATCCCCGAGGGCGAGACGCCCTACACTGTCATGCTCTTCGCTTTTGACGACCTGGTGGACGACGTCCGGCCCGGTGACAAGATCGAGGTCACCGGGATCTACCGAGCCGTGCCGCTGCGCGCGTCCTCTCGCCAGCGTGTGGTCAAGTCCGTGTTCAAGACCTACATTGATGTCGTGCACTTCCGCCGCGTGGACGAGCTCACTCGCCGCGCGAATGCAGGCAACGAGTTTACGGCCGGGGGCCCAGCGGACGAAGAGGAAGGCGAGCGTACAGCCCAGGAAGATCTCAACCACATCCACGCCACACAGGAAGCCAAGCTGCAGGAGTTCCGCCGCATCGCAGCGCATCCGAATGTCTATGAGAACCTGGCGCATTCGCTCGCTCCGTCCATTTGGGAGCTGGACGATGTCAAGAAGGGCATCCTGTGCATGCTCTTCGGCGGAACGCGCAAAGACAAGTCCGGACGCACAGCGGCCTCGCTAACCGAGAGCAACGGCGGCGGACTGGATGGCGCACTGCTGCCGACCAAGACGCTGCGTTCGGACATGAATATTTTATTATGCGGAGATCCTGGCACGTCCAAGTCCCAGCTGCTGTCGTACGTGCACAAGCTATCGCCTCGAAGTATCTACACCTCGGGCAAGGGATCCTCGGCCGTGGGTCTCACAGCCTCGATCATTCGCGACATGGAGACGGGCGATCTAGTGCTCGAGTCCGGCGCGCTCGTGCTCTCGGACGAAGGCATCTGCTGTATCGATGAGTTCGACAAGATGTCCGACTCGGCTCGCTCGGTGCTGCACGAAGTCATGGAGCAGCAGACGGTGTCCATTGCCAAGGCCGGGATCATCTGCTCATTGAATGCACGAGCCTCCATCCTGGCGTCGGCCAACCCGATCGAGTCTCGGTACAACCCCAACAAATCCGTGATTGAGAACGTGAACATCCTGCCCACGCTGCTCTCTCGATTCGATCTGATCTACCTCATCCTGGACAAGCCGCAGCCGGAATCGGATCGGCAGCTGGCCAAGCACATCGTGGCTCTCTACTTTGATGACGAGACACGACTGCAACGGCAGCGACAGAATGCCAACAGCGGCCCGCAGTTGATCAGCATGAAGCTGCTCACGGAGTATATCTCGTACGCCAAGAAGCACATCCACCCTCGTCTCTCTGCCGGCGCTCGCGATGCACTGGTGCGAGCCTACCTGGAGCTGAGACGCATGGGCGGCGTAAACGCCTCCAGGAAGAACATCACGGCCACGCCACGACAGCTCGAGTCGCTGATCCGTATCGCAGAGGCGTTAGCGCGCATGAAGTTCTGCGAGCTCGTGGATCGACGCGACGTGGACGAAGCGCTGCGGCTCATGAACGTGGCCACGCAGCGGACGGCCATGGATCCGCGCACGGGCACGATCGACATGGACATGATCAACACTGGCCACAGTACGTCCGAGCGTGAGTCCATCATGGACATGGCCGAACTGATGAAGAACATGCTGAGCGAGGCGCCGAACCAGTCCATGGCAGTGGGCGAAGTGCGCAAACGGATCGAAGAGACGCGCAAGGGCGAGATCAAGGGCACCGAGTTCCAAATGGCCCTGCGGTCTCTGGAGGACGACAACCTGATCCAGGTTTCGCACGGCGTGGTCCGGTTCTTTGGCGAGCCGGTCGAGTCCTAAAGCATTGCAACAAGGCAGGCGTCAATATTAGGCAACAGATTGATCCATTGAGACAGGATGCTGGTGTTGGTATTTCAAGTATTAGGCAGAGGCCTCGAGTGCGTCCTGCTGCCGCTGGCGACAGGCTGCATTCATACAGGCGGCCGCGACTGGAAACGCGTACGACTCGATCTCGTACGTGAGCAGGTCCAGCACGAACACGGGCACGAAGTCACCCAGGTCGAGCAGGAACTTGAGCGTCGTCTGGGCCAGCAGCCCGCCGGCCACCAGCTGTGTGTGCGGCAGCACGGCCGGAAACGCGCCCGCGATGGACCTGGCCACGCCGCTCATGGGCGACGAGGGCGACGACTGCTGCGCAGGCCCACGGATGCAATCCAGACAGCACGAGTAGCCTGGCAGGACGCAGTGTACAGCGATGCGGGAGCTGCCGTGGGTCAGCGAGACCGAGAGCAGCGCCATGCTGAGCTCCAGACACACGCTGTTGAGCTGCAGCGCGCTGGCGTCGTCCCCGTTCTCGGCACAGCAGAGCACGGCGTCATACGGCTTCTTGAGCGTCAGCCGCTCAAAGACGCCGACCACATGATCTTGGTGGCTGGCCGCCTCGTCCCCCGCGCCCGTGCGGCCCACACTGCCGACCTGCAGCTTCTTCTTGAGCTCCAGCAAGTCGCCTGCGTGCGTGAGGTCCGCCGCAGTGGACTCAATCCTTGTGGCGTTGGCGCGGCCCGTGATGCTCTGCAGGCGCAACCGCAGGGCCTGTGCGCGGCTCATGCCGATCTCGTGCGGCTGGAACACCATTTCACCCAATGAGCTCATGGCAATGGGGTCCGGCTCATCATCGATCAACAAAATGCGGCCGACCCCGGCCCGCACAAGCGACTCGGCGGCCAAGGCGGCCACGCCCCCAAGCCCAAAGATCGCGACCTGCGCATTTTGCAGATGGCGCCACTGCGGCCCAGCCTCCTGTCGCCCGAAAGCTTGGATGGGAGTCACCTGCGGCTGCCGGCCACCACCACTGCCAACCGCAGGTGGCGACGCTTGGTCAAAGACGGGGGCTGTATCAGGCACAGCCGCATGCACATAATCCTGGAGCGCGGCCACTGCGGCCTGGAGCTGGGAGATCGGCGGCCCGTCGTCACAGAACGCATCATGGCTCATCCCACAGGCAACAACGAGAGTTGCCTCTTGGGTTCTAACTGCAACCGCCTCGTCTCGTGATGATATCTTCGCAGGGCGTCGCAGAGAACGCGCCCGCAACCTGCGCGGAAGAATCGCAAATCTCATGCTTCTCTTTCTGGCGCCCCCTGCGGACGGGGCACATCCATGATACGGATCTTCCCGCTGGGAGAACGAGACACTTGGCTGGCGGCGTCCCAGATCCTACAGTATGCGCGACGCAGCTTGGCAACCCCAGAGCGCATCCCGCTTCCACATATGCGGCGTGCTGCTGGGCGTGGGTTAATTCGTCGCATGCATGCATGGGTCCAGCGTCGCTTGCTTCTTTCTTTTCGCGCCGCGCTTGCCATAGCAACAGATAGGTGGGTTGGTGTTTTATTTTACGCACTGGCATATAAAATAAGATAGAAGCAACATGCATCGAGGAAATAGTAGTATACGGTGGCCCACTACAGTCGAGAGTGGGGCTTGTAGGCGTGAGCGTGACGGTTCATGTGCGCTCACTTAAGGGCACATTTGTTGGGCGCTTGAGGACGCGGATCAGCCCACGTGCGTGGGTCCTCAGACGCTCTGGATGACATTCAGATGGAGCGACGCGCGGCGGATGCGCAGCATGGGCGCCTTGCGCTCAAACTCGGCCGACGACGCACCGTACCACGACGGCGAGGCCGGTAGTGAAGAGCAGACGCTGCTATCGGTGGGGTCGACCGGCGTGGAAACCACTTGAGATGATGAAGTGTTGGCGGCCGTGGAGGCTGAGAGCATCATCATCTTGAGGCTGAGACACCGAAGCGCGTGGAGCTCCGAGGCGTGCTGCTGCTGTATTCGCACCGGCAGATCGTGTGCGGGAGTCTCGGCGTCGACACTGCGCAAGCGGGGCCGTCGCTCGTTGACTTCGTCTGCGCCAGTGAGCTGTTCGAGCGGACAGCCGACGGCGAGCTCGTCATCGCTGTCGCCATCGAAAGCCGGCATGGAGCAGGCGGGCGCCATGGCGGCCAGATTCAGTGATCCATAGTTACGACGCATGGGGACTCGAGGCAGCAATACAGACAGGAGGAGGAGGCCGGTGACGACGTCGACACGCTGGGGTGATCGGAGGAGTGGTGGTGGCCGGGTGCACTGCAAGGCCCATACAATCAGCGCACTGCTTGGATGGTGTTTCACCGAATGGCACAGAGCCCGCAGACTGCAGAAGGGTTCTGGGCCTGGCTGCGGCCGTTCGGGTCTGTGGGCCCATCCACACCACTGGCTTTCCGCATACTCAGCCCAAGTGAATCCTATCTATTTCTCTTTTTTTCCTTCTGGCGTTTTCCCTTTGACCTAAAGTTTAGGTTAGTTTGGTCCAGAAATAGGATTTTTGGACACTACGGTACTGTGCTGGAGTAAACCTCTTTATCAGCCAGTCCCACGCATACGCGGCAACCATTAGCTATTGGGTGGTTGAGGGATTGTGAAAAAGGATTTTTTATATAAATTGGTGTGACCTTTTGCTGGAGAATGGAGCAAGCGCTGACAGGAAAGGGCCAGTGCTTTATCCTTCAAGGGGGGCGTGATTGCTTGGTCATTGGTTCTTTTCGCGTTTCCATGTCGAGAGTTTCTTTCGGCCGGCCCATATCACATTGCGTTTCACATCTTCGACTTTCTATGTCACAAACGCCCTCTCCTTGACTGGAGTGTTTTCCGACTGGACCAGGACCGTGTTAAAAATGTCAGCTGGACTCAGATCCTGAGGAAAGGAGAGCTATGCCCAGCCCCATTTTTAGTTTTTCGTCCCTCGTCCAAAATGCGTAAGGCGGCTTGGACCAACTCATGCGTACAGTTCTGCGCGCGCGCTCCGCCTTGACCATGCGCGCGATGGTGAGCAGGCAACGGGCGTCCTTCAAATGCGACAGCCACATTCAACTTGAAGCTCGTGCTACTTCAATGGCCTCACTGCCAACGAAAAGATCCGCCGCCCCTACATGCATCTGTGGCAGATTCAATGGCACGGCGTCTTTGCATCGTGTCGATTCGGCGAGTTGCCACCGCGGATGACAGCTGCCGCCATCGAACCCAGGGGAAGGGGCGGGCCGCCAGTCACACGTCTCAGTTCCACGTGCGCGCCAGCCGCTCGTTTCATTGGACGCACGTCAGTGTCAGTCAGTTGGTCGCTCCATGTTTTTAAGCGTGCATCATTTTCATTCGGTCGTTTGGCCACACGATCCCAGCTTATGTACTGTACGATGTTCGATCCTTTCTCTCATCGATGCATCTTGTGCCACTTGATCACGTCCACGACATCGCTCCGCAAATGGCTCAGGGTTTCTACGCGGACAAAAATAATAATAAAAATGTACGCACAGGGGCACGCACGCGGTCAGTATCTAAACACACATGTGGCAACAGCAACCGAAATGGGTTCATACCTGGCGAGCAATGGCGGAAGCGCGTCTGGAAGAGCGTGTGGCACAGACAGCTGCACGACTCGCAGCCGCCGCAGTAGACGCAGCGCAGGCCCAGAGCGCAGCGGCATTTGAAGTAGCTACGCTCGGCCTGGTAGCGCCGCGTGGCACGCAGCAGACCCGTGTGGCCCTCCGAGCACAGCAGCTTTTCGTAGTACGCGTGGATGGCGCGCGGCTTGAAGTGGTGGCGTTCGGCCTCGCTGTGGCAGCGCATACAGATGCGGAAGATGTTGTACGCCTTGTTGGGTCGGCTGTGGCGCGCGTACATGGTGCAACCGAGGCACTGCTTGTACGTGTTCGTCAGCTCCTGGCCGCAGATGCCGCACTCGTAGTCACGGCCCGAGATCGCTGGGGACGACGACGCCGGTGCGACCTCTCGCTGCAGATCCGAGTCCACGATGGTCCAGAGGCTCTCATCGTCAAAGATCGCGCGCACTTCCTCCGTGTCGTCCTTGATCATGCTCAGTTCGTACTCCTCCTCCACGATCTCGTCCAGACACGGCAGGATGGACTCCAGGAACAGGATCATCTGCGCCTGCCGCTGGTCGATCACGTCGCGGTCGGTCTGCGACAGCGTGGTCGTGAACGCCAATTGACTCAAGGCGCTCAATGCAGTTGAGGAAGACGCGCCGGCCGCCGTCGTGGAGCTTAAGAATTGACCTGTTCGGATGATAGCAAGACCGCACTAAAACACATGCAACGCCATGAGATCAGAGACCATTACATTGCTGAAGAGAGACCATGAGCGACTTACCTTGGCAGCCTCGATAATGCCTCTTCTAGGATCGAACGCCCAGCCGCCGCTAGTCATACTGGCGTTCTTCATAGAGAACCAGCACTCGGCGGAGATGCCGCGCTGGGAGACGCCCTGGTAGACCCATTCCCACGACACGAAGACACAAGGTGCGTGCACGGGGTCTCGAGCATGAGGCGGCTCCAAGACGCGCCAAAAGTGAGGGCGACCCTTGTTCACGTGGACAAACTCGCCATCCTGCAACACAATAGCGGACCACCGGAAACCGGCCACCTGGAGCGCTTGCAGGTGCGAATCCTGCAGCATCGAGCGCTGGGTCTCGTCGTATCCAGCGTGTCGGAGAGTGCGATGGAACTCGTCACGATCACGCGGATCCAGCCGCTCAAAAATCACCAGCTCCAGCGTTCCAACGAGCACCTGATAACCAGTTAGAATTAGCATCAATACGAGAGGGGTATCATGTGCAGGGTGAGACATGGCGCTTGCCTGGTATGCGCGGTCGGTCGTGCCGTTTCCTGGGTCACAAAGCACGCTTCGAGCACCAGGAAAGTTGAAATGGAGCAGTGGACTGGTCAGTTTGTCGCTGCGGCACTTCTGAGGCACATACTGGAGTAGACAGTGGATGCCTCCCGCAAAGACATCCCACTGGAAGCCCTTGATCAGATCCGTATGAAGCTAAGAGCGCAGAGCAACACAGTCAGCATCGCAGCGGGTCAAAGCAATCGAATGGGAACCAACCTGGTTGCAATGCTCAGCGATTACCAATCCGTTCAGGACGATCAGACTGTCAGGCACCACGATATTCACGGCCTTCTTGGTCGCGTGGTCGGTCACCACCACCACGTCCTTGGTCGTGGCGCCGAAGAGATACTTTTCCAGGTACGCATTGTACGCAGCCATGGAAAGGCACAGCTCGCCCATGTATTCCAGCTCGCCCTCGTTCTCGCCATCGGACTGCACTTGGAAATGGTCAAAGGCGAAGTGGGCCTCATTTCCGCAGCTTTCGAGAATGAACGGCCAGGCCCAGACGTACTGGTTCAGGTCACTGGCCATGCCCTTGACCACCAGACTGACGCTGGGCGTCTCAAAGCAGCTTTAATAACACACAGAGATTAGTTCCTGATCATATTGGCTCCGGCGACATGGGGAAATGCAAACGTACCGAAAGAAGAAGTCGATTTCCTGCTGGTACAGCTGCGCAGTCTTGTGCGCAAACACGGGCGAGAGATCGACTCGGAAGATGCCGCTATGGTCGTCTGCGTCGCACTGGAACCGATCGTAGATGCTGTCAGGGAACGTAGAGGGATTGAGCCACGGGAAGTTGGCTTGGTACGGCGCTGGTGATGGCGGCGCGCCACCGCTCTGGTGTCCATCCGAGCCGTAAGCCTGGGCTACCACATCATCCGCATTGGCGTTCATGAGGCGATGACGATGACTAGAGGTCGCAGTTGATCCAGAGGCGCTGCTGGAGGGACGGCTGCCGAGTTCAAAGGGCGGCAGATCGCTCTCGTTCTCGACCGACTCGAAGCGCATGC
>JAADVQ010000374.1:0-15434 GCA_023335835.1 Elongisporangium senticosum
CTGGTCGCACAAGTTGCACTGTACTGTATTGGTTATATAACCACTACAGCACACAAATCGATTTGAGTCATTTATGACTCAGACTATTCTGATTGGCTATAATTCAGGGGCGACATTTGACATGATGCGACAAATGACACGATTTTTATGGTACGTAGCTTTTCGTACTTAGACTGGCTCCTACTGGATTTATCCTTCCTAACAACATACCCCTTCTAAAGTGATAGCCTGATTTCTGCTGGGGCTTTGGAGGCCCTTATGTACCCAACCCTGGTACTCTTAAGTACGAAATGCTGCGTCATTGGCCTGGTGGTACTTCAACTGGTACCCACCATACAGTGGCCCCTCTCTATAAGAGAGCTTGAGGTGCACCACACCACGGGTAGTGCCACTTCCTTGGAGTGACTACGGGTTATCTATGTAATACACTACTATATAACCATCTTGTGTAACCCTGTTACATTCATAACATACTGTACTACTGTATCTCGCATAAAAAAGGAAGATTTACGGATTATCAACGAACCATTTCAATCCTTGAGGAGTTCTCCCAAGTAAAAGGCAACAGCGCTTCAGTCTTCATTCGGTCCAAAGTTCCCAAAGCTCAGTCCGAAGTTCGGTCCGACGCCAAACTTCAGACCAACGCCGAAGTTGCTCAAGCAATCGCGTTTCGAAGCACAAAGATGAAGCGCCTTGTGAAAGCGTTTCCTGAGGTTATTATGATTGACACGACACATGGAACAAATGCAAATCGATACAAGTTTTTCAGCTTCTTGGCTCAAGACTTTTTTGGGAACGTAGGTGCCCACCAAGTCAGAGCTGTTGACTTGGAGTATCATTTGGTTCGATTGTTTGTTGCGTGGTGACATTCAAGTTGCCTACTGTCCAACAGTAGATATGGCTGCAGATGTTTTGACGAAGCCGCTATCGCCTGCACAGTTTACCGAGTTGAGAAAATGCTTGGAGTTGAAGATGTTCAGCAAGTACTGGCATCACTTGGACGTTCCCATTGAGTGGGAGTAAGAGAGTATGCAATGGGCACGCACGGTTGACGGAGCCGTTGGAGAACGATGCCATTTCTAGATTTGAAGAGACGTGCAGATTGAGAGACAGGGTAGTATAAACTATGAGAGGGGGTTTGGCACCTAAGAGGTTTTCCTCCTCAAACTTGCATCGTGAAGAACAAGCCTCTTCAGTCCATCTACGCTCTGACAAGTTCTTAGTAATCGTCGATCTATTGGGCGTAGGTCCATGTTGGCTGGGACCAGGCTATTCATAGACCACGTGCTCGAGATGAGCTCGCTACACACGCCGCCTCCGGTCCGGCTTGTATTCCCCGCAGGTCATTGCGCTCGATTCTTTGGCAGCAACACGTCCCGTAAGCTCTAGTGTTTCAGCTCTCAAAAGTCCCACCGCACTCTACCCATGGAGAGGAGAGACGCACCGCAGGGGCCCAATGCATCTGCTTGCTGTTGCCCCAGCGAGAGTGCATCGAAGCGGTTCCTCTCGCGTCGTTCAGCAGTCCAGCGAATCTGTGATGGTCGACCACGAGTCCGCCATCCTCAGTCGAAACCTTCACGCGTTATTCCTCCTGCGGCAGCATCCGCTGCGGCCCAGAGACCAGGTTGTCGGTCCGACGCACCATCAGCAGCACTTCAGCCACGTCCATAAAGTTGGCGCCTTCCACTGGCAGAGTGCCCACGAAGGATACCAGGCACTGGTTCTCGGCTCCTTCCACACGGTCGAGCGCAGCCCAGTAGAACACTGGCAGCCACAATCGTGTGGCCGCCTCGTTGATAGGTCGGGTCCAGTGCCTGCGTGATCATGATGTAGCCGCTGTCTGCGACGAACAGCGTGACCAGAACCAGTGTGCGCACAACTGTCAAGGTGGGGACGTCACCGTCAGCGGTGCCTCGCACTTGGTACTCTTGCCAGAGGACCACGTTGCTGTGGTCCAGGACCTGTTGGATCTCGCTGCGCATGCCCATGTCCTGCGAGTGGAGTTTGGCGTATCTAGCCACCGGGCGAGACCAACGGAGTCCAAACTGTGGTGAAATATGGTATATTATGCCCGCTTACTTTATCCTGTATCCGATCTCAGCTCAATGACTTTGCTACGAACAGTTATCAGCGCCTCGCCGGGAGCGTTCCGCAGGAATGCTCTTGCATTTCTGTATTGCATGTGTGAATCAATCGCAGAGCCTGTCAATTCAGGTATCCTTGCGCCGAACCACGCGTGCATATCGGAACGCAGATGCATTACTGGCCGCTTCAGGGCTCAGCCGAGGGTCCAATTTGCGCAGTGCGGACATGAGCAGACAATTGTCGACCCTGCGTTGGTCCGTCCACCGACGCACCACTTGATATGCAGCCCATTCGTCCGCTGGAACTGAACCGCACGATCTCCTCGTAGTCCTTGCGTGTCATCGCATGGCATTCGCTCACACCCAGCGGCGTCTTCAGCCCAATACTATGGGTATTCCATTCTGGCTGGTCCATTGCTGCCACTGAAGGAGGAGACAATCGCTCTCAGTCCAAGTGCACACTTAGCTGGTACTCCCAGGTCGAAAACTCCGCCAGGCGCTTGCGTAGAGCGGCGTTCTCTCGCTCTAAGCCCTCAGTTGTAGCTTCTGGGTCTTCATCGTTTCTCTGCGGCAGCTGGCTGCATCGCAAGAATGCCGTCGTGGTGCTGAATTGCGTCTCCAGTTGGGCTGCTTCTGTACGCAGCTGCTCAAATTGAGAACACAATCGACATGAAAACCAGGTCAACTAGGCTGAAAGAATGATGCCTAGTCCACGCGCACCCGCTTCTTTTGGTAGCTCCTGCGCGCGCTCAGGGTATTGGCCTTGCGGCGGGCCTTCTGGCGCTGCATTGCGCCGGCTGCGTTGTCACGATGAGATCTCATTCTTCTTCGCCAGAGAACGGGAACTTTCCAGCAACAAAATCATGCAGCTAATGCAGCAATTGATACAGGTACAGTACCGTTAGGTATCAAGCAGTACAAGACATCGAACCAGATGCATCCTTCGTCGTGGCCAAAGTTGGGATCTTCATGGAGTCTGCAGTCGCCCTTCGCGATGCTTGATAGGATCGGTCTGGAACGTTGGGAATCTTCGTCCTTTTGGTGCTGAGCGAATTGGCGTGCCGATGACTGATCGTTCAACCTCGAAGAAAGGGGGGCAGTGGTTCAGGAATGCTGGTTGCTTCTGTGCAAAGAGCTCATGAGTAATGTTTCAGCTCTTGGTTTCGACTTCCTCCTGCTGCGGCAGCGTCCATTGGGGCCCAAGAAGAATGTTCTCGGCTCGTAGCACCATCAACAGCACTTCCACGGCCCAGTGCACAAAGTTGGCGCCTTCCACAGGAAACGTGCCCACGAAGCTTGAAAGGCACTGATTGGGGACTCCCTCAAGACGCTTGAGCTCGGTCCAGCAAAACACAGGCTGCCACGCATACTTGACGATCGTATTGCCGTCCAGTGACGGGCTCAAGTAATCGTTGGCCGGGTACGTGGCCAACTCCGGATCCAGTCCGTACGCCAGTAGGATATATCCGCTCTCGGTGGCGAACAGCGTGAGCAGAACCAGAGCACGCACGATGGTGACTGTGGTGACGCCGCCCACATTGCTGTGGACCTGGTACTCCTCCCAAATGACCACGTTGCTGTGGTCAACGACCTGCACGACCAGGCTGCGCATGTCCATGCTGGGCGAGTTGAGCTTCGAATGGCCGTCTGGCGAGGTCGATAGCGCCCACAGCGTAGCGCTGGCCTCTTCCGGACTCATCTGCGTGTTTCGCTTGCTCAGTGAGAACTTGAGCAGGCCGTTGTCGACGCGACGCTGGTCTGCCCACCCGAAGACCGACGCGCCGGTAGAGATGGAGCTGTCGCCTCCGCCGGCACTGAACGCCACGATCTCCGAGTAGACTTTGCGTGCGATTGCGTGGCATTCTTCCACACTGAGCGCCTTCTTGAGTTGGATGCTAGGCTGACTGGACTTGGCTCGAGGCTGGTCGAGTGCAGGAGTTGATGCTGCTGGTGATCGCTGGCCATCCAGCAGCACGTCCAGGCGGCATTCACAGTCCAGAAACTGCCGCAAACGCTTGCGCAGCGCCGCATTCTCTCGCCGTAAGGTCTCAATCGCATCACCCAAGTCATGGTCACTCTGCAGTGGATGGCTGCGTCGCAGGAACAGCCGACTGACGCTGTACAGCTTCTCCAGTTCGGTCGCCTCTGCGCGCAGCTGCTGCATCAGTTGCTATTGGGAAGGCACAAGAGCCACGGAATTAGACCGAGAGAGATGGCACAGACAACAGCGAGCCTGTGCGCAACCTGCTTCTCGTGGTAGCGCCGGTGAGCGCTCTGGCGCTTGGCCTCGCGCCGCTGCGTCTGGCGCTGCATCACGGAACTCACGTGGACCACTTCCATGAAAATGAGTGTCAACATTGCCGTTTTTTAACAAACGTAACGTTATATTCGGCGCGTTCTGTACAATGGTGGACAAAACTTTACGCCACGCACTAGATCGTTGATTTCGCATAAACGACTACGTAAGTCAAAACCAGATCCTAATGCTCTCGATTTAGCCCAACACGCTAAATCTGACGGGTGGTTATGAAAATAAAAATCGTCCTTGCACGCAGTACCCCCAGTATTAGCTTCTTGGGCGCTTTTCCACAGCACGTTTAATCGGTTTTCCCAGACCAGATAGGACGCATGGCGTCTGTACAATGCGATGGCGGAGAGATCTTCATTCTGTTGCAGATGGTGTATCAGCTGGCGATAGACGGAGCAAGCAGAGTTGGCAACGCTCGTAGCGTCTCCATGCGAGTCTCCATCCAAATCCCCAATCAGACCGAAAGTAGATGGAGCACTTGCGAGGCATACCCGGATCTGTTGTTGCAGCGCCGTGCGTTCGCGCGGCTCCTCTCGCGCAATCTATCGCTACTCATGTTCTCAGCGCAATTGGAGGAGCGACTGGTCGAGGGCTGCGAGAGCTCGGTCTCAGACAATTGCGGGTACTACCCATGTGACGTACGTGTTACTTCATAGAATGCTACAACTGCCTATGCGTCTCCGTTATCGACAGTGGATCACGGGGAAATCCAGGTGGCAGCTGGCTGGTGCCTCTCTCTACCGACCACAAGAATGGCGATCACTGGAATCCACACTATGAAGGTTTTCAACTGGCTGCAGTTTATTCCTCTTGCGGGAGCGTCCATTGGGGGCCAACTATCAGGTTCTCTAATCGCAGCACTACTAGCAGCACTTCCACAACCCAGTTCACAAAGTTGGCGCCCTCCACGGGCATCGTGCCCACGAAGCTCGAGAGACACTGGCTGGAAGACCCTTCAACGTGATCGAACCCGCCCCAGCTGAAGACAGGTAGCCACTCATACTTCACGATCGTATCATCTTCTCGCAGGTAATCATGCGGCAGGCACGCGGCCAGCTCCTGGTCCAGTCCATAGTGGAGGAGGATGTAGCCCTTCTCCGTCGCGAACAGCGTGAGCAGAATGAGCGCTCGAACGACTGTGACTGCGGGAATCCCGCCAGCGCTGCTGTGGACTTCATACTCTTCGTACATGACCACGTTGCTTTGGTCCACGACCTGCACGATCTCGGTGCGCATGCCAAAGTTCTGCGAGATGGTCTTGTCGTAGCCGCCGGGTGTGGTCAGTATGTTCCAGGCCGCGGCGCTGACCACTTCGGGACTCATGCACGTGTTCAGCTTGCGCAATGAGAACTTGAGCAGTCCGTTTTCCACCCGCCGTTGGTCGGTCCAGCCAAAGACCGAGGCGCCCGTGGAGATCCAGCCGTCTCTTCCGCTGGTGTTGAACGTCGCGATCTCCGAATACACTTTGCGCACAATAGCGTGGCATTTTTCCACAGTCAGTGGCTGTTTGAACTTGATCCGAGGTCGTTTGGTCGCATCTTGCGGTTGGCCCAGTGGGCTTAGCTTGGGCCGTAAAGCTCTCTCTCGGTCCACGAGCTCCTCCAAGAGCGTTTCCCAGCTCAAAAGCTGACCCAGGCGCTTGCGTAGATCAGCGTTCTCACGCCGGAGAGCCTCAATCGCATGCTGTGCATCATTTGCTTCGCTCTTCTTGGCTGGATAGTCGTAACGCAGGAATGGCCGTTTGGCACTCAGTCGTTTCTTAAGAACAGCCGCTTCCGCTCGTAGCTCCTCGATCATTAGCTGGCCACAGATAGACCGAGTCAGCATTCAGAGACCTGAGAGCGATCGTTCATCCGCACACTACCCGCTTCCTGTGGTAGTACCGGCGCGCACTCTGGCGGTTGGCCTCGCGCCGGATCTCCTGGCTCTGCACCTCCTCCTCCATGAGAAGCTCCGTTCCTCCCTGAGGATTCCAAATGAGCGAAAGCACTCTGAAAAACGGCAAATAATACACAAGAACCTGAAATTTGATCAAATGCACACAAATAGGTTAAACATAGAACCACTCTACGATAGAGGGTAGGTCTTCACCCAACAACTTTCAAGACTGAAAATCGGCCACTGGCTTTGTTGCAGTGTATGATTTCGTTTGTTCTTGTAGCTGTTCTCACGTGCATGCAGTTCAGCCGCTGAAACTCAATCACCAAAACGAACGCTGCAGTCATAAAGTACTGTACACAATAATAATTAGTAATTGGTGTGTAATTAACTAGATGGATTGTGCTGGGATGTATGTCGCTTGTAAATAACACATATGAATTGAGATTGTATGCCACCGTTTTGGTGATACATCTCACCGTCGCTCTTTGATCCTCAGAACAAATTACAGTAGAGGAGCTACAACGCCACCATATTGTACTAGTAGTTCAGTGGAGCAGTGTGTTTGAAGCTCAATGCATTTTGATTAAATGTCTGGCTTCTCGCCTCGGACGTCGCACACTTGTGTATTGTTTTTTGCGGTTGCTCGCAGCCCCTGAGCCAGTGCCCGTGGACTCACGTTTCTGATTCGGCGCTTGCTGTGACATAATACTCTACATTATGATTTGCGTAATCCCCGTTCATTTTACTTTAGTATGCTCACATCCATAGGAGCTTACTTCTGCCCTATATTGAATGCTGTATGTGATGTATGTATTTGATATATTATTCGCAACGCAGACGATGCAGTTGCTTCAAGTGCATCAACTCGCTAATGAACCAACCTAGCCATAAACTACAACACCGACTAGAATGTCCACATTGTGAATGCCAGACATTAGAGCCTTTTCGCTTGTTTGTAGTGCATTAGATGTTGCAGAGAAGAGTGTAGCTGGTCCACGCGTGGAAATAACTGCCTTCAACACTGACCAAATACGTCAATGCATTCATCGGAGTGAATTTTGGGTTTTACACTTTCATTCATTTGTCACTTGGACTTTCGGGTTGGTTTGGATGTGACTTGAATGTTGTCAGAGAGCGAAAAATTCCTCTGCAAGCTGCCATGTTAGCTTATTCAGTTAACCTCCCAGAATAATTACACACCTACATATTGTCGTAATCAGTCATCCTACTCCAAGTTTAATGGAGTACAGAAAATACCACTGCGTTCGCCCGTCGTAGGATCTCAATCGCAGCATCCTGCTGCGTGGCAGTTGGGATTAGACTGAGTGACTGAGCGCAGTTGCCGTTCGAGCGTGGCTGGACCATTGGGAACTTGGTGATCGAGTGCAAGAAGCACGAGCCCCCATTCACCAGCTCTTCTCCTTGTCATTCCCTTGATACTCTTGCGAGGGTCTTGTCTGCGACAGGCAGTTGCTCATGTGTGCGAGTAGATGTAGATCTTCACGTGGTTGTACATTCACAGCGCTCAGCGAGGCAATAGTCCACCTGCCATTTTATCAGCCTGAGTTTGAAGCCTTATACGGACTTTCAAATAACCGGCGCGCTTGGAGTTATTCCCCCTGCCCGAGCAACCATTGAGGCCCAAGCAGGATGTTCTCGACTCGTACCACCATCAGCAGCACTTCCACAGCCCAGCTCGCAAAGTTGGCACCATCCACGGGAAATGTGCCGACCGAGCTGGAAAGGCACTGGTTCGGAGCCCCCTCGACACGATCCATGGTGCACCAGCTGAGCATGGGCAGCCACTCGTGCTTGACGATCACATTGTTGTCTCGCAGAGGATTGAGGTATTCATTCGGGGAATACGCTGCCTGTCCCTGGTCTAAGCCATAAGTTAGCAGGATGTATCCACTCTCGGTCGCGAACATGGTGAGTAGGAAGAAGGCGCGCACGACTGTGACTATCGGGGTGTCTCCAGCGTTACTGTGTACTTGGTACTCCTGCCAAATGACAACGTTGCTGTGGTCCACGACTTGAACGATCTCAGTGCGCATGCCCAAGCTTTGCGAGTGGATGCTTGAGTGAGTGTCAGGGCATGTGGCCAAAGCCCACAGCGCAGCTCCGACCTCTTCGGGACTCATGCGTGTGTTCAGCTTGCGCAGCGAGAACTTGAGCAGTCCGTTGTCGACCCGCCGTTCGTCTGTCCAGCCAAAGACCGACGCGCCAGTGGAGATCGAGCCCTCTCTTCCACCGGTACTGAACGTCATGATCTCGGAGTAGACGTTGCGCGCGATAGCGTGGCAATCCTCCAGCGTCAGTGGCTTCTTGAGCTCAATGCGAGGCCGCCTGGGTATCTTCTCCTGGACCGGCTCCAGAGTCGACAGTTTGATGGGCTGGACGAGCTCTCTCTCGCGGTCCAAGATCATGTTCAGACGGTATTCCCAGCCCAGGAACTGGTCCAGACGCACGCGCATAGCGGTATTCTCGCGTCGTAAGGCCGTGATCGTTGCACCAGCGCCCTGGTCTTCCTTGTTCAGGTAGCTGTATCGCAGGAATGGCCGGTTGCTGTTGTACTTCTTCTCCAGCTCGGCCGCTTGTGCTCGTAGCTGCTCGATCTCTTGCTAATGCAGAAGCGAAACAGAAAGAGATCAATATATGGCAGCCCCAGAGAGCGACAGGCCATACACACAGTACCCGCTTCCTGTGGTAGTGTCTGCGCGCGCTCTGGCGATTGGCCTCGAGCCGCGACTTGCGGCGCTGCAATTGGGGCTTCTCCATCGTCCGTCAGTCGATCGATCGTCAATGCGTTTGTATGGATTTGCTCCAATCAGATCGGGTTAGGTATCCTGTTGAATTTGATAATATACAAGACTACATACTTTATGCTGTGGCGGATTAAATAATAATACCTCCATAAATTGATGAATGTGATGACAGGACGGGATATCTCTGTGCAGTAATCGACTGCTGTTTGTGCCAATTCCCAATCGCAATGAAGAATTCGTCTGCCCCCATGATCACGAGTAGCGCTTTGTGAAGGTTAATGTCAGAATCCTATCTCACACTGAGTTGTTTACGCAACGCAAAATTTAGGTACCGAAATGCAGCCAGACGATTGATCTGAATATCCTGAATATATCGATCTTATTAAAGTTCGGCAGTAGCTGAGGGCAGAATCAGTTGAAAGGGGATATGATGAGTCACCTCCGAATTCTCTCGATTTTAAGTATCCCCACATACAAACACCAAGTCAAAATCAGTCGAACCAACCAGCCAACCCGTCTATGACCCTTCTCGACTCGCCCAAGCACACGTTCTTTGTGTTTTAGCTGCTGTCAAGGCCATTCCAGACAGGCGAAGTATCATCGAGGCGCGAAACGCCACACCGTTACGACTCCCGATGATCATCCAAGAAACACATTAGCTCATACTCAGATGCCGAGTTAATCACCAGATAATGACCACTTCTGATTTTACTGCATCAGTTCCGATTGATGTGCGTCTCTTCTTATCTGTGGCTGCCATTTTTAAATTTAAGCTTTCTTTAGCATCTGTCCGCTTTTAAAGCGTGGTTCGTTTTAAAAAAAATTCGGTGACGAGATACCGACCAGTCATCAAAGCGGGATTCTTCGATGGGACGGAGGACGTATGCTACATCGAACGCGATAAGAATTTCATGGCGTGAACGTCTTCGTGCTAGCACTTCTGGCGGCGACAAGGCGCGCTGTCTTATCGGTTTTCTTTAAGAGAGATTTTGAGCCTAAATCGTCGCATTTACTTGGCCAGTAACCGTACAGAATGGATACGCTTTTAAGCGGAAATGCGCAGTTCATCACTGACTTCGAGCCGGATTCCGAGCCGACTTCTCACAGGTCAAAAATCACCATTGGGGCCATATATGATTGGCTACAACGAAGCATTGACAGAACGCGGATGGGCAGACACCAACCAGAAACCATAGTAATAGGATTGAAATCCTATGCTCATAGCTGAACTCCAGCCTGCTTTGGTGTACGCGGTCGGTCGTGGGACCAGCGTGAGCAAGACGAGACCACGGCCATGGAGACGCATGAAGACGCCTTGAAACACATTGAGATGGACGTAAGAAGAATGTGGAGGAAGAGCAACTTAAGCAGAAGACGCTACATGAGGGCAACAATGGGAAGATGGGCGGCCAGTGGAGTACCTGACGTGGATCGAGAGGCTCTGGTGCTCTGGAGGCCGCCAGGGGCCAGACGGTCACGGGCAGAGTAAAAGGAGCTCGTCAGGTAGCAGCATGAACAGCTGCGACACCCAGAGTGAGTGAGAAGGAGAGAGGCGGCGAGAGCGCTGGGCCTCTTGGTCACAGATCCGCGGCGAAGTGCGCAGATCTATTGAGTAACTCGTGAGAATGAATGAGTGGCGTGTGAATGAGAATGAATATGAGAGTGTGTTTGAGCCCTGGGCCACGTTCGGCCCAGGCAAGTATGCGTTGCCGTACAACACGGGTCGCCAGCCCATGCCTCATGAGTCGGGCGTCACGCAGGCAGCTAGAGTGCCAGCGCGCGGCGGGTGTAAGGCGAGTTCTTCGCGCTGAACCCACGGATCAGGTGCGGATCCGGCTCTGCGTGCCTTCAGAGAGGTCAACCTGGCCGGCTGAGGTCCTCTGGCCGTACACAACTGCGAAGCAGGGCGTCTGGTACAAATTGACGGCCAGAGGCTATTATGGTAGTAAGAGGAGCGCGCGAAACGAAAGGCCCGGTTTCGGCCGAACCCTACGCATGCTGTACAAGTGTGGTGGATATACGAGTGCTGAATGTGCAGACTCTGAGGCCATACACCGCTAAGCTAACCCATTGAGTTGTTGCCGTTGTAGAACGAGCCAGAGAGCGTCCAGAGCCGTTACTGAAGCGCAGACGGAGGACGGCTGTGTGAGAAGAGAGATTGAACGACGACCGGAGCTGCACGACCAGCGCAGCAGCGGAGCGTGCGTCGCCTGGAACAAGAGCCAGGGACCAAACCTAATACTCCATGATGACGAGACTCGTGGCAGATGTGGGGCAGCGCAAGGAGAGTCGGCGCGAGTCCAACCGCCAGAGCGCGCGCAGGCACTCTCACAAGAAGAAGCTACTGTGCTAGTGGTCTGAACCTGTTTCTCTCACGTGTCTGACCTGTTTTCTTTGGTCATTCCTGCGCTACGACTATCCAGCGAAGAAGAACGCAGAGGATGGAGATGCACAGGATGCGATTGAGTTCTCCAGCGGGAAAAAGTCGATCTTCGCAAGCGTCTGGGCCAGCTTTTGAGCTGGGAAAAGCACTTGAAAGAGTTCGTAAACAGCAAGAGAACTTCTGCTTCACATCTCGCATTGGGTCAGGTGCAACGCGAGACGAAACGACCTCGTATTGCACTCAAGAAGTCTTCGAGTGTGGACGAATGCTACGCTATTGTGCGTGAGGTTTATTCGGAAAATCGTGACGTTCAATGCCAGCGTGTAACGGGCCAAGAGCACCGTTACTAGCTTGCACGTAAGCGATGTGAGGAAGCGGGTAAAATCAACTCTGATTCTATTTAATCCTCTGAAATACAAAGCTCTGCCCTCATTAGCTGAAATAGGTCTGCGTCCCTAATTTCATCCAATCAGCGAGCGACATGCGACATCACGCCGGCTGCGCCTGGAGTGTGTCTAAAACCTACCTACAAATGTAAAGCTGTAATAGAATCCTACCTACAAAATGCAAAGTGTACTTATGTAACGGGGATCGCCCCGTTACACAGTGAAAGGGAGGGCTGGATCCGACGGTCGCCTCGGTCTTTGGTTGGACCGATCAGCGGCGAGTGGAGAATGGCTTGCTCAAGTTCTCGTTCAGCAAGCTGAACGAATTCCAGAGCGTCGAAGAGGTGAGTGCAATGTTGTGGAACATTCTGACCACGCCCGGCGGCTACGACAAGATCATCTCGCAGAACTTTGGTATGCGCAGCGAGATCGTGCAGGTCGTGGACCACAGCAGCGTGGTCATTTGGCAGGAGTATCAGGTACACAGCAGCACTGGCGGTATCCCCACAGTACGGGCGCTCGTGCTGTTTACGCTGTTCGCTACTGATAAACGTTACATCGTGTTGCTCTATGGTCTGGATCCGGACGGTTATCGGACTCCGTTGGATAACGACACATGATCGTCTAGTAACGAATCGCAGCCGATGTTCAGCTGGGGCTCATACAACTGCGTGGAGGGGGCTCCGAACCAGTGCTTCTCAAGTCTCGTGGGCACGATGCGAGTGGAAGGAGCCAACTTCGTCAACTGGGCTGTGAAAGTTCTACTTACTGGTGGTGCTGCGATTCAAAAGCATCCTGCTCGGGCCTTCGTGGACACTTCCACCTAGCCAGTACATCAGTGTCGAGTCTGATTTCGATAAGGTCGTTGTAATACTGTACTTGTTGCGCTAATATCGCAGTTATATTGGTACACAACGTTTATCATCGGTGTAGCGCCTGCAAGAAGCGAGTTGCTACATATTTCATGTTTTTTTTTTGTTTTTCTGCCACTCGATTAACGTTATTAGCCTAGAGAACCCAACTACCTAATGAACTAAAGTAAAATGGAGCAATTTCTATCTCCTGGGGTGAATGTGCCGTGGGGCGTTGGTCTGTGCTTTGGGTTGGTCTTGCAAGAAAAGGGTTTTCTGGAATTTTCTGGTCACAACGGCCTTGCGGTCGTATCTTCGTCGGGGCCTGACCGCCGGTAAATAATCGGTGCCTTGTGGCAGGTGACTACAATTTCATGATCTGCTGCATCCACCTCAGTCTGATGGCGGTTTTGGGGCTGTTTTCAGCTATTAATCGACCAATTACGGCGACCTGGTGAATCAATTGAGCGCCCATCGGCCATGTATGCGATACGATTCTCAGGTAAAGAAGGCAGATGACGACTTTAATGACGCGGTTGCGCAACGTTTCTCAGAGATTGCGACGCCTGTGCTGGTGAAAGCGAGGGCTCATCACCACGGGGAGTCGGTCTTTCGTTGGACATACGAACGGCGGGTTGACACCCAAGTTCTAATCGTGCAAGGTGAACGCACCCATGAGTCTCCAAGAGGTTACTGCTGCGCAAACCAATACAGGAGCAGGACTGTCCTGCCAAATGACGGCATTGCTAGGATCCGGCAGTCGAGGTGTTGCTGCTGGTTGAACATTCTTCTCGGGCCACAGATAGTGCTGACGCAGGAGGAATAGATTTAAGTCGGTATTATTGGACCGCTTCCCGTAGCCAATCTAGCGCTGCAAAATCCAGATATCTAGGTGCTCTACAGAATTAATTGGACAAGCTTCCAGCCCGTAGACACAGCAGGATTTGGGCATTGTAAATGTACGGCACCAAATGCTCAGATTTGCCATAAATTTTTATAGGCACATGCACATCGCCTGGTTATCAAGCGATGTGCATCTGTCTGTAACCGCTATATGCATACCACATGCAGAAGCATCAAATGGAGATGCGCTTGGTCTTCCACGTGTACTTCCAGCGCAAGAGGTCTTTGTGAACGCAGCACGTGCTGCGTCTTGCGCTGCGATCGCGGCTTGCTACATTTGGTGCCGCTGCTAACAGTCGCATGCAAATGCATCTACCGCACGCTCCACACCATCACTGTGGTTTCGAGATGCTGTAAGGAATTAGGATTTCCGTGGAGGTCGATGACAGTCAGTGGTGGCCCAACAGTGTTCGAAATCATGAGCGACGACGAGTCGATCGACGAGCAGGACAGCGACCGAGATGAAGACAGTGGAGACGGCAACCAGCCGAAAGACGCTGACGCGTCAGTGCCAGCGCACCTTGAAATAGTGAAGACCGAGAGCACGCCGGTAGGTGATGTATTGTTCGAATCAGGCAACGAGCAACATTATCCGCCAGCCCATCAGCCTGTCGTGCAACATAACGAGCAACGCAAGGCGCTTACGTTGCATCAAGAGTATGCGTCGACTCGTTTGCGTACTCGCCAGCAACAACAGCAACTCAACCAGTGCCAGCCTGTCCGCCAGGACCAACGAGAAGGAAGATCGTGGGTGGCAGAGCAGCTGCCTTGTCCGCAGAACTCGTTCGACAGTGAATCCCCTCACTCTTTGATTCGACCCAATTGAAGCAAGCCCTCCATGATTCGATTCGAAGAAAGCCAACAGCAGCTGGACGCATTGAGAGCCCGCGGTTTGTCCGTTCAGGACCAATTGCCAACGAACGCCAGCAAGAGAGAGAGAGAGAGACCAGCCAACCATCAGCAGTTGTCGCGATTGAAGTCAGTCAGCAGCGACTGCTAGTCAAAGCCGGGACAGTTTGAACCGCACCCGAGTGATGTGGGGAAAGCAGACCCGCCTGCATATTGCATATTATCGAGAGAGCGCAGCGTACGGATTGGTTCATCGTTTGTACCACGTCTGAGCGCTCCGTTACGATCGCACTCGCCCCTTAGACTTGCTAGTTGATTTGATTTGATTGTTCGCTGCGGGTGGGAGAGCGACTATAGATTGACGGCCAACACCTCGCCTCGTGTTCCAGAGACACAGTAAGAAATTCAGCGGGAGAGTAGGCTTTTGCTGAACTTCCGGCCAGCGGACGTGAGTCTGTTAGCGAAACAAGGCGTTCGTGTTGCTGTCCGCTTCGAGTGATTGTACCCAACACGGTAGTTGGCGGGGAATTCCAAATCTTTACAATGCTGATGCAGTCATGATACATGCCGCTGCTGAGCAACAAGTCGACAAAGCCACACTCACTGGATTTGCCCTGCCTTCTACTGACTATAGCGATCCACTGAGTGAGCATGTGCGGTGTTATGTTGACGCTTGTTGACGCTGGCCTCCATCATGGCGCAATGGTTTGCTCAAAATTTAACCACGAGAGGTCACAGGATAAGTCACCAATCGTTTTGAACAGGGTATAAGTTTTCGAGTTTTATTCGCCGTTTACAGCGCGATTCAAGTCTTTTCGTCCACTTTTATTTTTGTGATATTTCAGTTAAGGGAAAATTCCAAAAGGTGACTCAAATCCAAAAACTTCATCAAAAGGTGACTCAAATTGTTTTAAACACTTTGCATGAGAATTTATGGTAACATACGACTAAGTTACGGTTGGTGCGTTACAATGACTAACAAGGGGGCGGGTACTGTACCGTTACTGTTCCAACTAGGTTACAC